>PNEQ01060599.1:0-19077 GCA_003012365.1 Medauroidea extradentata | reverse complement strand
CGCGAAAAGAATTTTGCCCCACTTTGTTCCAGTACCTTATGTGCATGTCTGCAGTTCTGCTTCATGGATATTGGCAGCGTGCCTTTGAACTGTGACGTTTCTCATTTGACTGTACCAATCACAATAAGGTTACTGTAACACCACACGTCTGTGATTTGCGTGTAAAACCCCACGACACACGAATGTCAAAACATCCAATGTCTGACCGTGAAGCAAGTCTGCAGACGTGCACACAAGTCACTGACACAGTGAGGCAAATTTCTTTTCGCGAAAAGTTCATGTCTCTAGTGATAGATTATAGTCAGATGTGATTATTATCGTGGGAAGAGAACTCGACTATTTGCTAGGTTTCAACATACGTTCAGCTTATAAAGATATGGCTGGCTTTCGCTAGTGCGCAGACCTGTTGCCCTATTTGACTAAGCCAATAAAAATCCCTTTATTGTAATATTCAGTGCCAGTTATTAGTCTGCAGACAGCTACGTTGTGTCAGACGTATATCCAGTGGTGGCTCGAGGGTTTTTGCCAGGGAGGGCACTGGTTGCCGAGAACTGTACACTCGTATGAACACGCCGTCGTATATCATGACCATGAAATATGTACAGGCTACGTATTGTGTTGTGAGCAATCAGTAATAAGCGGCACCTACATATCAGCGTTTCGGTGGCTGTAGCGTCAACTAGCGCACAACCATATACCGTTCTCTGCAACTTGTGCCCTCCCTGGCAACAACCCACGAGCCGCCACTGCGTGTATCACCCAAACATAATTGTCGCAAGAAACCACGGTGTTTTCAAGGGTGTATTGGCACAAAATTTTTTTTTAAGGATTTGCCATTTTATCTCATTATAGTAACAGATGATGGAAAATCAGGAGAATCTTCTCTGTCAGCGTATTCTGCAAATCAGAGTAGCTTCCTGCGGCTTATATGACTGTATGATGATTGTATGGCACGGTTTAACTGTTTACAGACAAATAATAGACGTTGAGTCGTAGCGCACAAGAATTAGCATTGGCCCAGTCAAACAGTAATTCGCCAGTAATGAAGGAAACGTGACGGAAATAAAGCCAAAACATTGAAGCCTAGCGAACTGTCAACTTTCCCCAAGATGAATCACCAATCTTAAGGGCGCCGTATAACCCACGCTTCAAATATGTTGCAGCGTGTTCGTAAAAAGATTTTCTACAAAAAATATTACATGTATGCCCATTGTGCCTACGTACGAAAAGAAAATAAACTTCAGACAAAGTCGGAACCTCATTGTTAAGAGACAATGATCATTAAAAACACGGTTCGAAAGCCTTCCAATATAGCTATAAAAACGGCCTTTTTAAACTAGAGTAGGCCTACTTCAAAATGTACAAACCGGATGTAAGTGAAACTCAGGTTGCTACCTGCATTGCCCTTCATTACTGACATTTCACCAGTAAAATTATATGGTCACCGCTTAATGTTCCGTACTAAAATCCGTTCGGCGGGAAGCTTGCACGCTAGTTCAGCGCTTGGCTCGTAGAGGCGATGCGGCATTTATGCGTGCCTCAAGGTCACCCTTATGTCTCTGTCATTTCTGGGCCTCTAACGTATAAACAAATTGCAATTACTTCAGAGAAATAACATTTCGGAACCATCCACATGACATGTTATATTTCGTTTATTATTGATTATGCAAGAAAAAATTACGGGCGTGAACAGCTAGGCCTAGTTGCAAAGCGTGATCGTGTCCCAGAAGAAGCAAAACTCTGCAGTGAGTATAAGCAACTCTGGAGTTTTCTGTGAAAACCGTTTGGTTGGTAGGCGCAGGTACATCTCCAGACTAGCAGCTTGCAAGAGGCAACACTGTAAGAAATTGTTTGGACCTGTAACACATGTGCGTATAGGATTTCTGTGAACTTTCATACAGCGAAGAAATTTCCCATGCGATTATGGTAAGCATCCCATTAAATAATACGAAAAAAGAGAACGTATAGGGAATATGCCAACTTTGTATGGCAATAATACAATATTGTAATGAAAAATTCTCATACTACGTATAGGTTAATTACTTCCATTTCGTGCGTATGAAAAAAACCAAACTTTTTTTTTACAGTGAAGGAACGACTCGACAAACGCCGCAAGATCACGGTGTCTAAGTCGATCTATTACAACTTCCTTTCAAACATGATTAAGAATGCGTGGTTGATAAATAAATGCTGAAAACAACTATTGATTTAAACACTTTTTTCGAAGCCAATATGGATAAAATACTCAGTGACATTCCTAGATAATGGTATTTGCCAACTTTATGAGTAAATATTTATCCAAAATTACTAATTCGTTACGCGTGATCACTTGCGCCTCAGTTAAATGCACGAGGTTCCGGCGTCAGAGATTGTGCCTCAGAAGTTCGTAACACTGGAAACAGTTTTGTTTGAAACGTTGGCTAAAACTATAGTCTAGGATTGCTGTTGTTTCATTTTCGCAAACGCGCTTCAAGAAACCTACAGTTATAAATCAATGCTTTTATCGTTGAATTATGTATCTCGCCCTCTTAAATCATGTCGCCAACGGATGCCGCTATTTACGTCACCCAAACAATAGTACCGTAAACTAAGATAGTTTTAACTTTTGGGACTCGCAATACCGCAACGCGAAGGATGCGACGCGACACTTAAAATTATCGCAATTGTGTTGCCTCGCAACAAATATTTAACATTTTTACGTGTGGACAGTGTATTACCATTACAGCCTAACTTCTTGTACTACAACGATTTTTTATATTATTTTGCTATTTTTAAAGTTATTTTTATATAATTTAGATAGCCACAAGCATTCTACGAGTGAAATTACATTTGGATGGAATTATGCAGAATGGAACCAAACCACAAAGTAATTTAATTTGAGATATTCACACCAAGTAGTAGAAGAAGATACGAAGTATATCCTAGAATAAGAAGTAGTACTAAATCATAATATTTGAATAAAACGAATAAGCCAGAAAAACCAGGTTTTACAAGGTTTATAACACAGTAGACTTTGACCTTGAATATATCAGCTCCACTAATTTGTGAATTGGTTCCCTTCTGCATAACTCCATCCATTTATAAGTACACGTTAGCATAAAAAGGTTACGACTCGCATAATATAACAAACTAAAATCTCATTCTCATTTAAAATTAAGAAAACATCATCTACTACCAACTTTCCAGTTTTACCAACATTTAGGGACAACATTAAAATTTGTTTGTCAACTTTGTTGTTTCGGCGACGTGAATAAAATAGTAATACTTCGGAAATCCTGTCGCGCCTGTGATATTGTCGTACTGACGTCACAGAAGTCTCATCGCTGGTTAGTTGACAATTTGTTTTATTCGCGTCGCGTCTGTCACGGATTTGTAGTTCTAGCATTGTGCGGGCCGCGATTTACTGTTTGGCCTCAGTTAACACATTTGTATTTTTCATGTTTGTTCAGAGGCGAAAATGGCCACAAAAAACCCTCGCGTGCTGTATACAGCTTGATGCTCCCTACCAATGAAAAACATTCTCAGTCAGAGTGAATTTGACATACCTGTTCTAAACCGAAAACGATAAATATTCACATTTTTAAGTGATTTCCTACAACTTCTTGGAACTGCGCCATCTGGTTATCAGTCGAAAACTAGTGATTGCAACAGCGAATTACTAATTGAATATGAAATTTTCATCAACTGAAAACGTAACGAAAATGTTTATACTGAGTTGTGCAGAAAATGTCTACCATGTCATATTATATGCGCTGTCATGGTGAAATGAACGAAAATTAATAGGAAGAAATCACAAAATTTGTATTAAACCAATATGACGGTGAACGTGTGACACAAGCATCCCAGCAATGACGTCAGACAAACTTTCAGGAACACTGTTTCCACGGAATTCGGACTGTCCGACCAGAGAACAATGTGGTCGTGTCACCGTGGTCGCCTGCACACTCCTGCAAGGTAGGCAAGCCCACGCAGCTCGCTAGCTCAGCAAGTTGCCTAACACGCAGGCAACACCTGGCCAACCCCTCTAGCCTCGATCTACCTGCGTACAGTACTTGACGAGATTTAGAGCCAGTATTTACCGATTCATTTTTTCTAATTCTATAAATATATTTAATGTATATCCATATTTTTTTTCCGGTCCGGGAAGGGGCACTGAACTTGAATTGTGCATATTTAAACTAGTAAATAAAAAGAGTTTTTATTTTGATCACAAACTGGTAGCACCTCACATTCTGTTAAGTAAATTGTCAACATATTTAATAATTCAAGGACATCAACCGCGGTCACACTGGATACAGAACTACTTCACTTAAAAATGTTCAGTTTTATGAATCGGTTACACGAGCTAAGAACTAGTTCAGATCGCAGTTTCTTCTCGTTCTAAGTAAACTGGTTTCATATGTAGTTTCGAACGACATATCTTTCATGCTTTCCTCCTATTGGCTGCTTGGAGTAACTATCTGTGTGACAAATATGGCTGTTTTTTTGGTCCGACATTTTGAACTTGTTAAATTTAATTAACTTTTAGGCGTAAAATAATTATTATATCCACTTTACACTCACAGCAGCAGCATTTCACTAAGATGCGATATGATTATTAAAAAGTCACGGATGTTGAGTGCAGATGTGATAATAGTTAAATATGGTATATTTCAGGTTACACGTTTGTTCAGGTTAGAAAATTCATTGAGTTTATCCAGTCGTGTAATCTTGCAAACATGTTTAAGCTTTAAACACGATCAAACATGGCTGCCGAATGTATTTAAGGCCTTGCTCTTTAGTTTTACAGTGGTTTCGAAAATATTTTTTAACGCAAAGTAATACATATATCAGAAATTTATTCTGTCAGTTTTAACATTCACATACCATCGTTTGTATCTGAATTTTTCTGTTGCAATACACCAAATAGATTTTTAGATTTTTGCCCCTGAGATATCATATATTGTGTGGTCAAAAGAAGCCAAAATGAAGCAAAATATTTTTTGGTAGCAAACGGTACATTACATAAAACGCTCTGTCGAAATTGTGAATTGTATAACTGTATACAGTCTCAAATTTTTCAAAGCATTTGGTTAAAAAAAAACATGAATTATATGTAATTGTTTGAAATGAATGAAAGATCATGGCCTTAACTGAACAGGTTTAAGACCTCTAGTGTGACCGTGGCCATACTGCGATAGTACCAACTCTGATCGACTCCTTCTAATTTCCTTACTTCAGTCACAGTATTAATCTATCAAGGTCTACTAAGCAATCACAGACAATTTAAATTTAAAAACACCAAAATTGATAAAGAAAAGCCACGAAAAATATTTTTAAGAATTATTTTTACATTTGCCATAGGCTACGACCCGTTCCACTTCTTCCTTAAAATACGTACCTGCGATGAAATACTCAAACTATTTATGTTTTATACGTAAATAACCCATACTAACTTCCAAGATTTGTAGACAGCAATTGACGGTTTTAGTCTTAATCTACGCATTCTTAAGAGTGATGTAGATATAAATGAATGTTGAAAATCCAATTCAAATCTACACTTTTTTAAATTAAAATTGAAAACTAACGAAACAACAGTCCTAGACAACGATACTTGCTAACTGTATGAGGAAAAACTTACCATGCATTAGTTAACCGTGATCTCTTACATCGCAATTAAATGAACGACATTTCGGCATTAAGGGGACTCCCTACCTGCGCTTCAAACGCGTTGCAGTGAGTTACGGCTATTCTTTATTTGACGAAACTGTTTAACGCCCATTATATTTGTATATCTTCGAAAATAAGAAAAAACTTCAAACTATGTCTCTATAGTTTTAAAAATTCGGCACGTTTATTAGAATCATCATTTTCGGGCCCCTCAAAATTGCCAAAAATGGCTTTTCTGACTGACGTATCTGGAAAAATAACAACCGGATTCTAAAAACTCAACTATAGAAACAAGCGTTAGACTTTGAACTATGCTACACTGTAAAAAAGCTTCCTTGAATGTTTAGGAAGTTATTATCCCAGACGCAGTATGGTACAGTTACCATACTTCGTCTTGTAAATATGCAAACTTTTACACTTGTTGCAATACAAGTCTGGTATCTTCAGTATACATTTGACTGTTTTATAAAAAGGTTTAGGAGTTCTACCATGAATATCTAGGAAACTATTACCTACTTTCTTTGCTCTCCTATACGCACGTCTGGTAAATTTACAAACTATTTTTTAGAGTGTAGCCACAAATAAAATATGTAGGCACCACTTGAAATCCCATAGATAAAAGGATAATAGTGAAACACTGCACGCCAGCTGAGTGTCTTGCACGTAGAGTTGATAATATATTACATACGTCGATCAACGTCAGTCTTACCGCTCCTTCCTCACACATATAAACACAGCCTAAGGAGTCTTCTATAGAGATTGTACTTAAAAATGCGTTACTTGAAAAAAATGTTTGCTCAGAAAGTTTGCAAAACTGCTGTCAAAGATAGTTGTTATTTTTTTTTTATTGGCTTCGAGGAACCTACAATTGTAAACTGAAGCTTTTAGCGCTGAATTGTGTACCATTCCATCTTTCGCCTGGAGTGATTTCAGGAAGTAAATGAATACCGAAATCGGGATGTCCGGAGACGGGAATCGAACCCGGGTTTTCAACGAGTACGAGTACGTGTTGAGGGCTTGTTCCCGAGTTTTTTTCAGACTGGTGCCAATAACTCAAATATTTTCCAACCAAAAGATTTGAAAAAATTTGAGTCAATGTGCAATCACACGATGCACAATACTGTGGACGCGTTTTTTTAAATAATGTACCATTCGCCAGCAAAAAAATAATTTCCTTCATTTTTGCTTATTTTCACGACGAAAAACGTGGTACTTTGGCTAATGAAATCTAAAAAGCGTTCAGTATAATTCTACAAAAAAATTCAACTACAAATTATAACATATAAGTGTCAAAACTGTGCAGCGAAATTTTGATATGAGTGTTAGGTAGCAATAAAAAAAATATTTTCGAAATCACTGCAAAGCTCGGTAACAAGGCCCTTAAGAGATGGGCTGGGTTCTTCTCGGAGCAGGGGCTGTACGCCGGTGTCTCCAATTGTTCCCGCGTCGTCAACATCAACACGGTGTCCCGTTGATGCAAGCTCTGCACTTCCTGGGCGGACCCCGCGCTGAGTCCAGCACGATCTCGCGTGCCTGCCCTCCCCTCTTCGTTACCTTCATTACAGTCTTACCACACTACAGCCCGCGTGCCAGCCCCAGACCCTACCTAGCTGGATCAGTGTTGCCGAGATTGTATGGCATTTCAAGTGGCTGCAGCAATTATCCGTGGAGTGAATGCATGTGTGGAACGCGCAATTTTAAAATTGAAATTTTAATACCGCAGGATGATGACGACTTTGGACATATTGGGTGGCTTCGGACATGCAGGATGACTTTGGACATGTTGGGTAACTTTGGACATGTTGGGTGACTTTGGACATGTTGGGTAACTTTGGACATGTTGGGTAACTTTGGACATGTTGGGTGACTTTGGACATGTTGGGTAACTTTGTACATGTTGGGTAACTTTGGACATGTTGGGTAACTTTGGACATGTTGGGTAACTTTGGACATGTTGGGTAACTTTGGACATGTTGGGAAAGCTTTGGATACGTTGGTTGGATGGACACGGTAATTTTGGGTGGCTTTGGCAACGTTGGGTAACTTTGGAAACGTCAGGTGTCTTTAGACACATTATGTGACTTTCGGACACTTTTACGAACTTTTATATTTTCTGTGTGTGTCATATCGCGAAACCATGAAAATCGACTGTAACTTTTTACATACAAAAATACACTCTTGAACAGTGTCAAAACCATTAAATGCCACGGAGTTTACGCTGTTTACTAAAAGGAATGAAATTTTACAGTAGATTTTCAAGGTAGCATTACTCCCACATGTTCACTTCACGGACAAACTGAAAACACATTTTCGACGTATTTCTTAGTTTAGCAAGTTATCGCTACGCAAATCTTACACACGCCGTCTTCATTCATTCTGCACGTGTTGGCTTACACAAGTAGTAGTGCAATGAAGGTATTGAGATACTTCATGACTCCATTGAGATTCCAATGAGAAACAAACTGTATTATTTTTTTAGTTATTCAATCATTTATAATGCATTTCGACAGTTAAGGCTCGGCATCAGTCGCCATATTGAATTATTTAAATTTTCGCTCTTATGAAATTCTGAGAAGAAAAGTGTTAAATTTGTTACTAGTATAATATCAATTCTATTCACCTTGCGCTACAATAAAAGCAATGAAGTTGAACTTTTAACGTAATTTTAAACCGTAATCAGTTGAGTACATTAAGAATATAAAATAAATTGCTCGATTGATTACGGCTTAAATATACGTTAAAAGTTTAACTTCAATGCTTTTATTGTAGCGCAAGGTGAATAGAATTGATATTATAGTAACAAATATAACAATTTTATTCTCAGAATTTCATAAGAACGAAAAATTAAATAATTCAATATGGCGACTGATGCCGAGCCTTAAGAAAAAATAAGTCACAATTTTGTAGTTTTACAGAAAACTACTCGCCTCGTTAACTAAGGCATTTATAAAATTAACGTGTATTCCTGCAAACTGAAATTTTTTGTATTTTATTATTTTACGTGTAAATGCGCGTCGAAATCGTAATCACTTCTATGAATTTACAAACATAAACGACTATTATAATCAGATCAATATAATAACATAAAGTGAAATTAGGACAGTAAGTTACTTTAGGAATCCTTTGAATTTTCAATGACGGAAAAAAAATTATATTTTTAAAACACTCATATTTTTTTATATTAATGCACTTTGACACCAAAAAAAAAATATATATATATATGTATCTATGCAATTCCAAAGGAATCCTAAAGTAGGTAGCTCAATGTTTTTTTACGTCATAAATTTTTTTACTGTTTGTACGAGCGGACAACAGTAAAATTGCGACTATGACAAGCGATTACAAACTGACCTGAATTGTAAAAATATATATCATGCTTTATTTTTTGCAATTTCAGCACTCCTAATGTATTAAAAAAAAATGTTGAGGTCACAGTCCACGTGCCAAAATGTTTTACATAAGGATCATTTGAAATAAACTCTAGAACATTTCCTAGAAGCGGCGAGAACACACGCAGTAAAACACACCAAGACCTGAACTATTCTATCGCTGAGCAGAATTACCAATGATGGGTAACGATATGGCAAATTCAAGTGAGCCTTGAGTTAGCAATATAATTTTCTGAAGCGCAGAGGCTTAGTTTTATCTTCAACTGGCCCAACGATAATTTCAAAAGGAATTCCGCGAGAGCTGAAATCAAGTACACAATTGACACATTATGTAAATAACTTAAAAAGGCGTAGAAATAAATAATACTTAAGATAATGCAATACGCCCGATGTACTACTCTCAATCGAGGACTCATTTATGTAAGTAATTTTTTTTCCTTTCAAATACTACTCTTCCATTACTTCTCTATAACCAGACCAAAACAGAGTGTGTTTGACTTGAGCAAACCACAGGAATAAATAGGTAGTCAACGGGAGAGTATCCTCTGCAAACATCACCTACCATGTGACGTCACAGTGATATGTCCTCTCATAAAAGTCGGTGAGATAACAAGGGAAGGCATAGTAGCCCAGCAATAGCTAGTTGTGAACGTTTATCCTCCTAAAATATCACCTACACTACAAGTTACCGGTGGAAGGAGTGGCCCTTCATTCAATCGCTGATTAGACTTTAAAAAACCATTAGAAACTATCTAAGACACACACGCACTCACATGACATGAATCCTGAACTGAACTGACTATTACTACGAAACGCAATTCTCGCATGGCAACATGGCTCTCGAGTAAAGAAGTTCAATTTGCATGTACTTCGACCAGCTATCTCTATCAGCAAGCATTGTAGTAAAATGTTACACAAGGGTTTTTACAAATATGAAAGTATGTTTAGCCACACCTGAAATTCTACAGACAATAATACCGGACAGATCTGTGCTAATAACAAAGAGAATGTATAACTTAAGTAATTTATTCATTTTCCTTTTAACATGTATGTTCTCTTTTTATATGTTTTGCGTACTACTGTTTTATTTTACTCATTTATGTTTAGCTGTAGCAAGAAAAAATTGTTATTCGTCGAGAAAAGAAACTTTTTCTGAACATTGTTATGTTGGCAGCGTAAATCTTTCACTAACAAAATGAAGTGTGCTGTTATCTGTTGGCTGGAGGCGGGAAACACAATCAGTGTACTCTTAGAATTACACTAGCGGTCCGGTATTAGTATATAATGCATTTTCTCATATCTCCTCATTTCCTAGGTAGCTGCGATTTTTAGTACACAATACTACACTCTTTTATTATATTTTGTCTGGACATTTTCTAAAACCAACTAAACGGTCTCGACTCACAAAGTCGTTTCAAAATCGGTATACACAGAAAAAAATTTGTTACAGTCAATCACATACATCTACATACATACGTTTGGAGATGACCGAGTAAGAATGCGAAACTTCAATAAACTAAATATTTGCTTTCCTGGCAGATTTCTCTCGTCAGGAGGATTTAGTACAGTTAAGTATAGATTTTGTTAGAAGAACAAAGTCAATATTTGACTCGTTTTATATTTTGTTCGGTCAAATTGTTTTGTTTGACTAAGGGCGCGGTCTACCGCAATTTTCAACATCATTATTTCATTTTTTATTAGTACCAGATTTTTTTTTCTTATTTGAGACACAAAATGTGACTAAATTTGGCTCTTTTGAAATTTTTTTATCTCTCATAGTTTTCGCGTAATGGCTTGTTAAAGTCATATTTTGCATGTTTCCGTTTTAACGACTACACTAAAACCAACTGATATACTGAACTCAAAAAAAATCACAGTGGATACAGACATTGCAGGCTACAATGACATGTTCATGAAATAAAATAATAAAAATTATTTGTATTTTCAAAAAATTATTGAATTTTAAAAAAATTTCTTTTCAGTTTCAGGATTCACATTTCTTTCGGCATATACAAACGTACACAGTTTGTTTCACAAATTACAGACATGGAGGGTTTTTATATATAGCACTATGTGGAAGTATACTTTACTTTCGAGTAAAAAATTACAAACTGTTTTAGAAAAAATAAAGCTTGAAACCACAAAATCTACAAAAACGGAAAACTGTCATTTATATAAATTTTAATATGATAATATCTAGGCCTCTATAATAACAGATGTTGAAAAATACTCGCGTTATCTTTCGAAAATAATTTTAACAATACCGGTAGTAAACTTCTCGTGAAGGGATTTTCAGATAGTAAAATTATTTTCAAATCAAAACGCCAGTATGTTTGAAATTCGTTTATTATAGGGACGTAATTATTTTCATATTAAAAATTATAAATAACCGTTTTCCATTTTTGTAGATTATGTGGTTTCAAGCCCTTACTTTTCTAAAAACAATTTTAATATGTTACTCGAAAGTAAAGCATACAACTGCATAGTGCAATATAAATAAACTTCCGCTGATAAAATATCTACTCGCAAAATAATCTCATCGAATTTTGATGAGTAGTTCAGGACGACCAAGTATTCCAGTCATCTGCCGTCATCGTACCTGTTTCCATACCCCTTAATGTTCAAAATGACACCCTATATAGCTTCCTCACACGCAAGCACACATTGGCTCATGCATTGTCGCACCCTGGCACATACTCCCACATCCGCCACAGAGGATACAATGAGGACATCAGCATACTTGTATCCACATCATCATTCAATTATCTAGCAACATTAATTTTACTACCGGTTACATTGCAACCCACTGAAATAAACTTTCATTAATAACATTTCCGGACCTATGTGCATATGGCTGTTCTTTTGTTCGTGTGTAAGAAACCCACCCTCGAAGTTTGTAGAAATATTTCTGGAACATCCTGTATCTACGTTACTGCACCACAAATAATTTTCTCTGTGTACCAAAATAAAAACCGAAACTACAGTTAGAACTAATCGCAGGCGAGTGTTGTTCGTGCAAAAATCGACTACACATTAAAAATAATTTTAAACAAAACTGTGCAACAGGTTTTCGATACCTGCTCAAGTTTGGAAATAAAATATAATTATTGTGAAATAAGTAGAAATTATAGTTCATGGCCTTAAGGTAGCCACCTGGGTGGACATATTTCACGCACTCGAGGCCTTGAAATGCGGAAGCGACATAAATGACACTGGTTGTCGAGACACCCCATATACCACCTTAAACAACTTCGTGTTTCCAAGATTATCTTCACTTTCAGGGGATTGCGAAATAGTTTTATTAATACGGGTAATAAAACACACAGCCAAGCTATAAACTTTAAGAACTGCAAAAAATTTCTCAAGACCAATGATTTGAAGGTAAAAATTTTTTGGCTCACTCCAAAATTTTTAAAATTAAGTTTAAGACAGTTGAATTTTTTTAATGGTAAAAATTCCGCTTGCCTATGTAATAAAACACTTCGACAGACATACAAAACTTCTAAATTGAAAGGAAACACGGTAATGACATCCTGTATTTGCTCAAGTATTACAACTAACAAAACGCCACCCACGTAACGTCTGGAAGTGTGTCAGAGAAAGCTAATTAGTCTCGAGATTAAAGCAGGATATTCACGTCCGTGGTTGAGATGGGAACCAAATCCATTCACTTCTAGTTGACTCACTTTCACGCTATCCATATTAACTACGGAACCATTTGTTTTGAAATATTTCAGTTAGATTTTTCATTAACTCTTTTGTTTTAAAATTTTGTGATAAACCTAAACAAATTGTTTAGTAATATTTGTCACAATCCTTGAGAAAAAAAAATTGGTTTCAAAGTTTTGCTATAAGCATTATCAATTTGGTTAAAGAATTATAATTCCTAACCTATTGCTTTTTTTAGTACTTTATTATTTTTTTTTAATTTGTTTCAGAGTTTGCTAAAATAAGAATTTGATTTAAAATTGTGTAATAATCCTCAGTTTGTTATATATAGCTAGGATATTCTTATATTTAATTTGATTCGATCTTTTGTAATAACCATTAACAATTTGTTTTATAATATTGTGATATTGTGTTATAGAATATTTGTTACAATATAATCAATTGACAGTAACACAATTCAGTTCGGCAGTGACTGAATTGCAGTAAATTCTGAAAGAATTTACGACGTAGGTGCATTATATCCTACTAGAGAAATTAATAAAGCAATTACAGTACTAGTTTCGGAGTAAGAGCTAGAACACTCAGTAGTATTACGGACAATTTTCAACCACTTTCAAATGGTCTGAAACATACCGACTGACTGAAACTCACTACGAACATTTCGCCATGTTGAAAAGATCCCCAGTTGTACATACCTGTCCAAAATACCATAGGCTGTTTACGGCAAAGTGAGCACTTCTAAAAACAGTCTTGTCAAGAATAACAACCAAAAATATATTTTTTACTGTACTTTAACACTTGCGTTACCATGTTTACCGTACCAATTTATAGAAATGTACAAGTTCGATAAAAAGTATTAAAAAATAACCCGGTTCTTCAAAACCGTTCACTCTGAACAACTTATGCCGTTAGTTCGTAACCGTGTGCGACATGGTGAGCGTAATGAACGTCGTCGCTTCTTCAAACGATTATTTCAAGATAACCAGACCACATTTAATTATTACAAGAAGTAACCGTTTGCCGTTCAATTAAAGAACATTATGCAGTCTTAGGGTGAAAGAAGGTTTATTACGCTTAGTCTGTTTTTCTCCTTCTTTCACCTCTAGACTCTGCATAATGTGCTTTAATTAAACTGTGTCGAAGTTTATCGATGTCATACATTGATGTATTGGTATACATGTAGGCGTATGTATGAGATCGATAAACATCGACACTGTTTGACCTATTGCCATGGAACTTGGTACGTTTTTTTTTTTTTTTTTTTTTTTTTTTTTTTTTTTTTTTTTTTTTTTTTTTTAAGGGGTTCATGCAATCCATTTTCCGCTAACTCGCCACTAGATAGATGGCGCTGCAGCACATCAACACTTCGATATCTAGTTTCTTCTTATGGCATACAGGACATAAGAAGGGGGGGTTCGCAATTTGACCAACATATGTGTGTGTGTGTGAATATTTTGACCAACATGTGTACGTGAGTGTGTATAAATATAGACACACACACATACATGCACTGACAGAACGTCAGCCGGGCTATAGTATTCTAGGAAACTCTATCACCCCCCCCCCTTCCCATTAATTCCAGAGACAATCAGGGATCTCCCGCTCCAGCCCTTCATTTCGAAACTGCTCCATACTTACCTCATGTTACCGCTCACCAGCACTGAAGACCTAGATGTTAAGATCAGACCAAACTCTCTTTTCAGTCAAGCACTCTGCCGTGAAACCAGTTAGGCCTACTTCACTGCGGACCGACAGTTTACCTGTGAAAGAACGCCGCGCAAACAAACCACAGAGACCACAAGAATGCCTCGCCGGGAAACGAACCCTAGGCGCGTCCTTCTCGCCACAGATTTGCCGCGCCGTGACGTGACGACCTTGGCCGCAAAGGTTATTCTCCGTCACCAAGAGTGATAACCTCGCCCCTGCACACCCGCGCGCCAGCCAAGCACACTGGAGAACACTCGACTACATACTCTGCATATCCATAACTTGTCTGCACGACAAGTAACAACGATTTTAAGCGACTTAAGAGGCGCTCTCACCTATTTTGTTAAAGTTATACACTTTCATTTAATAAATTAAAGATGTGATGAATTATCAGCAATGTCTCTTACTATACACATTGTATTTTAAGACTATGTGCATATTTATGAATTCAATTGGTACTAGGAGTTCTTAAGTCTTTATAATATGGTGAGTGATAGTTATCTTTAATATTAAATTAGAGTAATAATTTCATAATAACGCTTTAATACTTCGAATGCAATGTGTGTAATGAGAGGTAACGCAATTAGCTAAGTCTCTATTGAAATAATTTCAACTACATCTAGACAAATTTGTAGTAATGAAGGAATTAAAAAATACTCAGCATGCATAGTGACTCAGTATCTTAAGGCCATATCCATTATTTCTACTGCTTTGAAAACAATTATTTTTTTTTATTCTTAAAAGAGAGCAGGACGTTAAAAATTATTTTTACATTGTAGTCTAATCTTTTCTAGACCAAAGGTTATATAGATTTGACTAATTAGCTAATTAATGAGAATTTCCTTAATTGCGTAATTAGCTGAAATCATTGTGAATTTTGTTTTGAAAAAATTAGTTAACATAGTATTCACTGGAGTGTGTACCGGTTTCAAATTGCCGCGTCTGACGCAAAGGAACAGGGAGGCGATAAGGGCCAGAGTTCCACACTCGACGAGAAGCATATCGCCTCTATTCACAGCAGGCCGAACTGGCGTGCAAAGTTTTCGTCGTAGTCTTTTCCTTGTAGGACTTTCTGTGGTGATCTTAACATTTTAGTTTTGAATAGTATAAAGTGAAGACAAGCGCATGCTTCTAGTTTTGCACTTTACGAATTCAGGTGGTGTTTTCGGAGTTAGCAATCTTTAAAAAAAAAAAAAAAAAAAAAACGCCGTTATTAGCCATTTTGAGAGGGCCGAAAATGTTTCTAGCAAGCACCCTGAATTATTTAAAACTATAGAAGTGTCGTTTTAAACGTGTGAGATAACCGTAGTATGAATAAGTTAAGCGGTGGAAGGCACCAAGCCAATAATAAAATAGCAACTAAATGCGGGTCTAGTCGTGTTGGTACCACTGTGCCATTGAGCAGCCAGTGAACATCTGCTGCCTACTTGAGTACATGTATATTCTGGGACGCTAGCCTACACGTCAAATGAACCCACGAATTTTTCCAGTCTCTAGGTATAATCACATCTACATGAGTGTAAGTATTGAAACATATTTAATAATGCCTCAAAACGCCATTATTTTTCATCCTGTAACACTTGCGGAAGCTCAAAATGAGCCAGGTGAAAAAATTTTCGTAAATTTCCCAGACAGAACCAAATTCCTTGAAATTTGCCTGATATTTCTAGTTAGTCTTAATTTCACTGATAATTTCAGTTTTCCAGATCTGCGGTCACTCTGCATTATCTCTAAGTTTTAAGATGACCGTTTGCCCAGCCGCCAAGCAGCGTGCACAGCTAAGGCCGTTACCAGATTATTCGAATACTATTCACCGTACATGATTCATCTCTGCTGCTAGCATTTGAAAAACTGTGCAAGAGTGTATAGCCATTTCAGGTCCACCATTCACCTCAGTTTACGTCTTTTTTTTTTATATTTGTACCAGATATTTTTTTCCCTTATTTTAAACATAAATTGTGATTGAATCTTCCTCTTAGCAAAGTTTTGTATCTCTCATATTTTTCGCGCAATGAGTCGTAAACGTCAAAATTTTGACTTAGCGGTTTTAAGTACGCCACTAAAACCAAATGACATTTCGAACTGAAAAAATCCATACTATATAACAATGTTGTAAGCTATGATTTGACATATATGAAATAAAATATATATATGTTTTGTATTTATAAAAAAATTAATATTTTTAAATTTTTAATTTAAAAATTTAGCATTTTTATTAAATACAAAAGTTTTTTTTGTTCTTGTGTACGTCAAATCATAGCCTACAACATTGTTATATATACACTGTGAAATTTGTCGGTTTGGTATGTCAGTTGGTTTTAGTGGCGTACTTAAAACAGAAAATTTCAAATTTTGACGTTTACGACTCATTACGCGAAATCTATGATAAATACAACATTTTCGTAAAAGGAAGATTTAATCACAATTTATGTCTAAAATAAAAAAAAAATCTGGTACAAATATAAAAATAAATAAATACGTTGAAAACTGAGGTGCATCGCGCCCTTAAGGGTGCCGCCTAAGCGCGCGTGAGAGGCTCAAAAGCGACGTAACAGTAAGGTCGACCTTGAAGCGTGCATAAAATACCGCGTCGCCTAAACGAGCCAAGCGCTGAACTAGCGTGCAAGGTTCCCGCGTTTGTAGCCATGCTGGAGGGCTTAAAAAACAGTGTTTTTAATGAGCGTGGGGTCTCCGACCTTGTCTGAATTTGTTTTCTTTTCTTACGTTGGCACAACGGGCACACGTGGAATATTTTCGTAGAAAAAAAACTGTTTACAAACACACTGCAACGCATCTGAAGCGTGAGGTAGGCGGCCGTCTTAAAACATAGCGGCAGAAAAAAAAGGCGAAATGAGAGTTTTTTCGATCTTTTTTTAGGTAGGTATAATCTTGGCGCAGAATATTTTAAAAGGTATAGGCGTTTACAATATACATTTATCTTTGATATTAAGTTATAAAATAATATAGAGTCATCACTGAATGTCTCATACAGGCGCGCTGTCGGCGAAAAGACTAAGGGCTGTATCTATAGACCTCTTTCGAAGAGAAACCAACTGCTCACCAATGCTTTCTCTATGGGGATAGCAGTTGGTTGTCATTCGAAAGAGGTCTATAGATACGGCCCTTAGGGCCATTATCTATAAACGGCTTTCGAATGACAACCAACTTCTAAAAAAATGCTTTCTATATGAGGATAGCAGTTGTCATTCGAAAGCCGTTTATAGATACGGACCTAAAACGCCAGTTCGTTGACTTACGCCTAGAGGCTATAGGGAGAGGCGTGATGTGCGTGCTGTGTCGTCCTTATCGTTTCCGCACTTCTGGGTCTCGAACGCACAAAATACGTTTACTCTGGCAGTCACCTTAAGGCCATGGCCTTGCATTTATTTTAAACAACTGCAAATAAATCAAAACCAAATGCTTTGAAGAAATTTTAGACAATTATAATTAAAATTTAGCATCTATCTCTCCCCCTTGTAGGTGAAGGTTGTATTGTAGACGGCTACAAATGTTCAAGAATAACTTACTTATTTTCGACCGCAATGAAATTAGCAGCGTATACCGCGGGCGGGGTGGCTAGCACACGTGTGACTGGGGAAGTACCGTAAACAGGGGTTACTTTGACCTAGTGGGGTAACTTTGACAACTCAAAATTTAGGTTTTTATGTTATTTAATGACGAAAGTTTCAAGCATTAGCTATAAGGATAAAAGGAATTATTTTAAATAATCTGCTCAAATTAACTGTTTATTTACCAGAAAAGCCAAAAACCAATATGTTAAATTGTCAAAGTAACCCTGAAAATGGTCAAAGTAATCCCGGTTTACGGTACGTAGCGCAGTCAGTCAGTGATCGTGTTACCGCTGAAACTATGCGAGGGAGGAGGTGACTGGCTACTGCCAGGAGGTCCCAGCTGCTAAACTTAGCCCAGCGCTTGGCGCCGGGGGGAACGCCACTTCGCGCAGGTCACTCGGCACGCGACGGCACGCACTACAGTCGGTCACCGCCGCGCCCCGCCGGTCGCGTCTGCCTACCAGTGGCACAGCCTGGGGAAGGAAGAGGGGGTTGGGGTTATAACCCCACCCCCAGTAAGCCACACAAAATCCTAGGAAAAAAAGAACCAAAAATATTTTCACCAACATAATATCCAATATTTCGATGTGAAAACCAGCTAAAATTCCGCTTTAAAGGGTTGGTCTGTGTTCATTATATTATTCTCAGGTTAACCCTCCCCCTCTTACACAAAATCTGACTATGCCACTGCTGCCAAACTGACAACCTTCCATGATATACACCCCTTCCGAACTGAAGCTAACAGCTGACTCGTGGTTCATAAAGATGACTACGTACGTGATGCGATTTTCTGCGTTTGATACGAAGAGACAGGCGAGCGATAGGAAAAGGAATATTTCACGTCTGTGTCACAGAATATTTAGGAATACAGAAGTGAAATAGCCGATGGGAGAGCGAACTCAGTCACACACGCCAGCAAAATGGCTTCCCTGGCCAGCAAAATGGCGGATATGCCTACAGCCAATTAGCGTATGGCAGCTGCTCTGATAATCGGCACCCAGGCCAATAGGAAACCTGCCGTAACATGCAGGAGCCAACCATACACGGGACTGGTATCAACAACCTCGGGCAGCCAATAAGCGGCGAAGTTC
>PNEQ01060598.1:0-11978 GCA_003012365.1 Medauroidea extradentata | reverse complement strand
ATATATATATATATATATATATATATATATATATATATATATATATATATATATATATATATATATATATATATATATATATATATATATATATTAATTTTCTATTATTTTACTATTAGTTGAATTTTGGTAGGTGAAGCTAACCCCCTCCCCTACCAGAACTCTTTAAATTAGGTATTTTTGGTTAAGTAGTGGTTGAGTAAGTCTAGTATTAAAGGCTACTATGGAGTTAGCATGTTTTATTGACTAGTGGGTGCTGGTTTGACTCACTATCGCCATCACGACCTGTCGTCTCTATTTTGCAACACATTAAAACGCCTTCAGCGTTCCCGAGAAACCCTTACGGTTTACTCTCGTGGGCCATTTTGCGAGGCTCTACTGAAATGTAAATGTTATTGGTTGTTCTGTTAGTAAAAGCTACGCGAGTTTAGTCACTAAACCCCCTCCCCCTTTTGTTTTTGTTTCTTGTGGTTGGTAGTGACATTTTCTGAGCTACATCCCAGGTATAGTAAGGTGTATAAATCAAAAATTAATAATGAAAAGCGATATTGGATCACAAAAGGTATTATGGTATTTAGTGTCATGATGCCGCCCTATGCAGCTATATTAATTTATTAAGTATTAAGAATTTAATATTTTATAATATTTTAAATTGAAAAATGATATTGTTCGGAAGATTTCTTTTGCATTGTGACTCAAGTCATATGAAAGCTCAGTGCTGGCCGGGTCCGGAGTACAGACGACTTAAATATTTAACCAAAATTTTATATGTTACGTGTCGCTGTAGCCCCAGGCAGCCCTGAGGCCTCGCGCTGCCACCTCGGGCGTGTCCTGGATGATGGCCGCCCCAGGTGCGCAGCTAATTAAAGATGACGTGCGAGCCCGAGACCCTGGAGGGGCGGATAGTATATATGGGCTAGACGCCATCTTGTCAGGGCATTCTCTCATTCATTCTCAAACTTCTTTCTGGTTGACGTCTTTTGGGCCACTGCAACGATGAAGACCTGACTGCTGCTTCTGGGTGCCACTTCGACGAAGTGGCCCAATATTAGGACATGTTAAATTCACGGGCGCGAGAAATTACTTAAGTTTGTTACCGATGAGTAGCATGCGAGTACCTCCTGTAGAGTTGCAGTGTTAATCTTTTCAACGTAAGGTTAGGCCAAGAATCATCTAAAGGTATGTGTTGATCATTCATAACATAGAACTTGAGTGAGTAGCAAATCGGGCTTTAAATTCAGTTAATTATTTCTTGTACCCACGGTGGAATTGATCAATTGTTGACCTTGTAACAGGTCATAGTAGGAAAACTTGAAGGAATCGTATTTTAAATGTTAATTGCTATTAATGTAATTGGTTTGATTAATATAAAGTGGTTCTTAAGATTCATACTACGTTATTTCTTGCAGTTAAGTAGAGTATTACCTATCTTCCTATTGCTGAGAGTGCTTTTCTCCTATCTAAGTATTTTAAATGGCTTTTCCAAGGAACTGTGTGACAAGTAGTGTAATATTAGTATATTCAATAATTTGTTAGATACGTTGATAATGAGGCTTGTGGTAATTGGCACGATGTTTGCCCCCTTTCGCGGAACGAACTGTCCCTTTCTTAATAAATTTCCTGGAGCTCAACGCCTTGTGACAGCATCATCCACGATACCCCTATCTTCCGAAGTAGCCTTAACCGCTGGTCGCGTCAGGCGTCTTGGGGTATGGCCAACGCAATTTCATCCATGCGTTTAGGGTCCCAGACCCCTTAATCAGTCTGTGTGGTGGCAGCAACCCGCACTACGCTCGAACACCTGAGTAGTGTCCCCCTTGACATCGTCAGAAGCTACCACATTGTAGACCATTGCTGGCAAAGGCTGGTGGTGGTCTGACAAATGGTGTTTCAGCGGTGGGATTGTCCTTTTCCGGCCCGCCTGCATTGTGTTGATGTTAAATTTTGTAAAATTAAGGTAATTAAGCTGTACGTGTAAGTATCCTGCAGGCGTGCCCTATAAGACATTGTTGCATGCGGCCGTATGAGGAGCAAAGAGTGAATGAAGTAGGCCACGCGCAGCAAGCAGAGGATCTGACTGAAAAGGCGTTAGAATCGCCATCCCAATCATGAGTTTTACTGGGGAATCGAAGGACAAGTGTGAATCAATGTTAGAGTCAGAGAAGGAACGAGACTCGCAATTCAAGTTAGGGGAATTTTCCGAGGCCGCAGCTATGGCCGATTCACATGAGCTAGTGAGAGCTCTAATTCGTCCGCAAATGGCGGAATTCATGGGTTACGTTGAAGTATTTGAAAATAAACCAGGGCAGAATGTAGAATCTTTTATTGCGTCAATCGAAAATATTGCTGTTATGCTAGGTTGGGGCGACCTAGAAAGAGTAAAGTGCTGCAAACTTACACTTAAAAGGCAAGCGCAAAACGTCTTATGTGCTTATCCAGAGGTAAAGGAAACAAAAAACTGGAGGGACTTAGTAACATTTTTGCTACAAAATTTAGAACGCACAAAAGTAGAATCAGCAGTTTTGATAAATTTTTCACATGCACGCAAAAACAGAATGAGACAGTAAGAGAATATGCGACATGTCTACGCTTGGCAGGCAGTGGTACTGTCGCCGACGGCCCTTCGACAGAGTCCTGTGTTCATGCAAAGGTTTTTGAGGAAAATTTAATGGCTGTATTTTTAAATAGATTAAAACCGACTTTGCAACATTTTGTTCTGACATGTTCTCCTCGCTCATTCGAGAGGGCACTGCAGTATGCTGAGGAGGAGGAACAAAATTAATTCCAAGCAAGCTGTAAAAGTTACGCACAAGTCGTCAGAGACAGCGAGTCCGGAGTTCAGACCATAGGCAGGGCGCTAGCAGACGTACAACAGAAGGAGCTCCGTCAGTGTTTTGTTTGCGGACTCGCTGGCCATATTGCGAGAAATTGTAACGGGCGTCGTGAGGTGAAACACGATGGGAATAAGGGTGATTGAGATTCTCAGAGAGAAGTAACATGTCAATTGTGCGAGAAAAAGGGACATAAGGCAGGAGATTGCCGAGTTCCCGTGTGTAATTTTTGTAAGAAGGTAGGGCACATTGAGGCTCGTTTGACAAGCCAGAGAATTAAGGCATAACCATAGTAATGTCAGAACTAATAAAATATATGCTCTTGTTACTTTGCCCGGTTTGTTCATTGATGTTTGTGTATGTAATGTTAAATGTAATCTATTGGTTGATACTGGGGCAACAGTTACAATTTTGAAAGAGAATTGTTTCAGAAGGGGGACCGGTTTCCAGAAACTCAGGGACGGTGTTGAGTTGCTCACCAGCACTGGCAGTAAGCTAGATTTATTGGGCACATTATTTGGTAATTTTGTTATTGGAGAATTTGAGTACAGTCATGAGTGTATCATTTGTTATGACAAAATGTCATTTAATGCAGACTGTCTATTAGGACTAGATTTTCTTAGTAAGTTCAATTGTAAAATTTCTGTGGCACACAAGCAGTTAGAGTTGGGGTGTTGACATTGTTCCGTTGAAGGAAAAAACTGAGACGGGATGCGCTGGAACTATTTTGAGTCAGGGCGTTTCCGGCTGTAGCAAACACAGCCGGGCGACGGCTCAAGGTGGCCCGGAACCCCGCACCTGCGGCACAGATGTTCACGTGATGAGTTGTGCTAACAAGGACGGCCCAGTGACGGGAAGGGATTATAGGGCAGATGGCGGCAACAGATGGCGTGTATGTCATCAAGCGAGTGATGGCAAGGTGTCCGTAAGAGGATTAGCGACCTCCCTCATGTCCGGTACCGGGGCAGGGAGAGCTCATGAAGCGACTGCTGTCACCGCGGCATGGGAAGAAGAGTCGAAGGGTCGGGCACTAATAAAAGTTTATGAGGACTTGGAAGGTGAAAGGCAGGATGGGAACCCGAGGGTACCTGCTTCATCGAATAGTGACGTGGTCTCGTCGCAGCTCAAGGCTATATCAAAGAAGTTAGACCTCTTCATAACCGCGACATGCCACGCCCTTAAGGAGAAGCGCAAGACTTGTTTAACTAAGCAGGCCAACGCCGTTAGTTCAAGTGTGGTCCCCCCCCCCCCCCAAGTTAGCTCGCAGTTAAAATACGGGGCAACTCTCCGCTGTTCTCCGGACCGGTCGCCGGGAGCTTAAGTGCAGTCTAACGGCGGCGCCACTCCAGCTCGATCGACTCTGGGTTCGAACCCCAGCTCGTCCACTCACGTTTCAGGCCTCGTTAAGTTGAGTCGGGCGGTAGTTATACCCCCGTATAGTGAAGTATTGTGTTACGGTAGCGTAACCTTTAGCGCCAGTGAGGACGATTTGTATTTTGTAGCATCAGGTGGAGATGTGACCACTGATGTGAGTTAGTGTTGTGTAGGTTGTCAGAGGAAAGTTGGTGGCCAGAGTTGCCAATCTTGTTGTGATGCAAGGAAGGACCCCTTTAGTGATGTGCATGATTGTTCGAGTATTGACGTTTTACGACAAGGTGAAGTTATTTTGTTGCCATTGCCCATTGACGAAGCTGTCAGCATTGAGTCACGTGAATTTCTTAAGTTTCCACGAGGGAGAACCATTGGCACCGTCAACCAAGTAGGTAGTGTTAAGAATGACCTGTGCCCAGAAGCAAAACAGAATAAATCTTTTGTTTTCAACATTTTGTGTAGCTTTAAAGATAATGTGAACTTAAAAGAATTTTGCACTGAAACCGAGCCCTCGAGTGACGGAATAGGAAGTGATAATAAACTGAGATTTTTTTTTGTTCCTGAGAATGAGGAGTTAGAATTAAGTAAGTTGTTAGATTTAAATCATGTAGAAGAAAGTACTCAGATAATGAGGCAGAATTGTACGTCCCTGTACAATAATGAGACTACAGAGAGTCGGAAGATGAAGGAGAAATTAGGTCTTCGGAGGAAGCCGATTGTAACGTTGTTACAGAACCAGAAGTGCCCGTACGAAGGTGCGAACGAGAACCGTATCAGTTAAGAAGCCGTGGTCTGGTGGCAAACCAACCATGGGTGCTACCCTAGAACTGCAATGTTGCTGCTGAACATAAATTAATATATTTTGTAACATAAGGTTAACATACGGAGAGTTCTGGATAGCATATTATATTATTCATGTTGTTTTAAGTAATTAGTGACTCGTAACTCACTTTTGCTCTTGGCTAGGAATGCAGACTTAATTACAATTTTGTAGGTATAAGGATTAAGGTCAAGGAAGGCATGATGGCATTTGCTGTTGTTATAATTGGAGCTTGGTGCTCAATGGATCTTCCAGAGACAAGTGAACCTCTGGACAAGGGTATTGTATTCATCAAGAAAGGTAATGTAGTGTTAACAGGAGATAAGTGGACGTTGGTTGTTAACTTGGACACTACAGTATATCAGGATGCGGTAAATCAGTTCTTGATATCTGTGGGAGAAGTAGGTAGGTATTATGTTAAGGGAGTAGTGGCAGAAAATAAGAAACACACCGGACTTTTTCGCGATATATTAGCAGAGGAAGTTAAAATTTTAAATATGCAAGCAAATAAGCTACGTGAAGAGTTAGAAAATGTTTTGAGTACTATCGAACCTGATAGGCGATACAAAAGAGGCTTGATCGATATAGGAGGTGACATTTTACGTGTATTATTTGGTACAGCTACCTCGGCTGATTTTTAACAGAAATAAATGTTAAAATAAGTAACTCGGCAGAATCTAATAGAGAAATAGTTCATAAGTTTGAGGGTCAGATAACATTATTAAATCACATTCGTATGTGGAAAACTTAAAGACAATGGTAAACAAATTAGCTCTTGTTACGAACAATATCGGCAAAAATTTAAGGGAACTGCATTTAGCCTTTGAAAGAGAGGTCAGTAATTTAAAGATTTTGTTGAGTAGTGTCTACCACCTTAGTTCTTCTATGAGATCTTTAGAAACTATATTAGGAGGTATCCGTCAAAACATTGTTTTATTTAATCAAGCTTTAGATTTAACAAGTGCAGGTAAGCTTTCATATTTCTTTGTGTCTCCACTAGTTCTATCTCATATAATAAACGGCATAGAATTGAAACCGGGTTTAAACTTCTTCGTGAGTTGAAGGACAGATGACGTGTATAAATATTATCAGTTAGCAAACATTCACGCAGCCATGATTGGCCCGATACTACGTCTTTATGTAGAACTTCCTTTGAAATCAGTGGATCACGATTTAATTTTATATAATGCTGCGGAGTTACCTACAATAAATAGTGACAACGCCTCTTTCTTTTCCGTCAGACCTTATCACGATTATTTAGCCGTTTCACAAGATTGTTTACGCTATGCTGAACTGAATAATGCCGACTTAATGCAGTGTCGTACAGACAGTGAAACGATATGCAATCTTAAATTTCCTATTTATTGCGCTAGTGAGAAAACTTGTAATTTTCTCTTATTTGCGGAGCATCCTTCCTACGAGGATATTAATTATTATTGTAATGTTGTCCTGCACGACACTTTTCCTCATTTTCACATGGTTGAGGACCAGATTCACTGGGTTTTTAGTGTTAACCAAGTTTTAGAAGTGTCTTTAGAGTGTCCAAATGATTCTGAATTACAGAAAATTGTCCAGTTGCAAGGTACAGTGGAACCTCGTTGCATCGTTCCCGTTTCTTTCGTTTTCCCGGATCCATCGATCGTTTTTCACGGTCCCAACAAATTGCCTATATAAACAATGTTAAATAAACCCAAATGGATTGTTCATATATGCATAAATTTCCCGCATTGACCTTTCAGACATTTTCGCCAACAACAAAAAAAGTTAACTTACATTTTACGTTTTCATACCACGTTCGTATACACTTCTCGAAACAAACAGGTGTAAGCAACTTATCATAACCGCACAAGGCAAACATTTACCGTCGTAAAAAATATAGACGAACGTAATATGTTTGGTTTGTCTTGACTATGAATTTCACCGTTATTGTTTCAAATATGTTTGGCAATCGTTCATCTTATTTTAAGAAACGTTTTACGTAGTCTACTGTACAGGTTGTGCGTGTAAACACAAACACCGTATTTTTGTTGGTTGAACGAACAACAAACTTGTTGCCACCAACAGAAAAACGTAATTTTTTTATAGAGGAAATATTTGTTTTAAAATTGATATCCAAATTATTTTCAATAGGTACTGAACACGTATTGTGTATAAATTCATTTTCCTCTATTTTAAATGGGTGCTTCTTTTTTCCTCAATAAAGTTTAGTGAATAAATAACTGTAACGTCACGAATTTTGGAAATTTTCTTCCGCCATTTTGTGCACTTCCGAGTATAGCCGAAGGTAGCCGAGCGCAAGCGCACGAGTCGGAGAGGTTACGTTTTGCCTTTTAAATACGTATCTTGTTACGTTTTCCGTTTAGATAGCAACAGTTTCGTGAATTTTGTTAACGAGTGGAGTACACGTTTTTTATTTTAAGTCCTGTGAAATATATTTATAAATTATTGCTGTAAAAATGTCGCGGCCTTCAAAATCTATTTGCTCACTTGAAGAATGCCTTGAAATAATAAAGGTGATAGAGAAATGTCCCGGTGAAAAGCATGCTGACATCGCCAAATGTCTCGGATTGCCACCTTTGACGTTAAACTGGATCGTCGGTAATACAAATGAGCTACGACCAAATTCGATACACACATATTTGTAGTGCAAATTTTCATGTGATGGACATATTAAAAATAATTTTTGAGGTTATGTTTTTAGTTTTTTTTTTAAGTGGGGGTAGTGTTAGGTGTTTCCCGCATGTTTCGTTTTCTCGCATGCATCGTTTTTTCTTATCGGTCCCTTGAAAAACTATGGATAGAGGTTTCACTGTACTGGCGTATTAACTATCTCCCCCCCCCCCCCCCCCACTCGCACAGCAAGAAATAATGACTTCACCTTGTTTTCCCACATTGAAGGAAAATTAAGGGTCAACTTAAGCAAGGGCTTAATTGAGATTCCCAAGGTTGAGAAATTTGTTGTCCCCGTAGAATATATTGAACCTGTTCTAAATTTGAACCGTAAGAAAAGTCTAAATGATTTTGACAGAATTAATGATGAGATGTTCGAGTTTGACTTTAATTCGCCGTCTCGCCCCTTAAGGGATGCATATAATTATAATTTGTTCAGAGGTTTCCGTGAATCCTCCCTAAATGGTAACGAATGTGTCAGATACACTTCTATCCTCTTTACTTCGCTATGTGTGTTTAATGCCGTCTTGTTGTGCTATGTGATAATTAAATTGGTTCTCCAAACAGAGAGAATCCGTAATATGGCTGAGAGACTGAGACGTATGATTGCTGCGGCCTGGGATTGATCTGAGTACATCACGATGTTCGGAACGAGATCCTCCCCGCAGGCCCCACAGAGCAGGGTCCGCTACGCCAGACCGACCGCCAGGCGAGAGTCGGAACAGGTGATGCCGACCTCATTAACTGCAGTCCAGGATAGGGCAGTGCGCCTCCCATTGCAGCCCGCACTCGAGAACTACCGCCGGTACCTGGCCCGACAGTCTCTGGGGCCGCCGACGGAGATCGACAAGCCCTCCCCCTCTTAAACCAGGAGACCACAATTATTCTCCAATTATCACTTTAAACGAGATCCCTTGCTCCCCTTCAAACAACGCTTGTCGAGGTGAACACATTTATGAGTCCTCTGAATGCTGACGCATCCTGTTCAAATAAAACTGTGAAATTGTGCATTTAGTAGTGCCAGATAGATTAATCTGTTATAACTCTGTTATAAACAAGTGGTGTTACAGAAAAGAATTGACAACTCATAGAAAACAGTTATTTACATTGTGTACGAGATAAACTTTAGAGAACTGAATGTCCAAGTCAGAAAAATATTAAATTGGTTAAGCCTGTGTGGCTTCGGACTGTAGAATATCTAATTAATTATTGTGTCAGGAGCAGTGCTGTGTAGCACATAACTATGGTTACAATTTGATTATATATGTTAAGGCTAAAATGAAATGTCGGGGTGGCCTCTTAGGTTAATTTAATGGTGACTTGAGAGTTTTAAGTGTTACTCAACGAAGGATACGTGTTGAGATGTATCACTGTTTTAAATTACACTGTATTAGGTAATTGCAGTCACGTATTGAGACGTATTGTTGTGTGCAAGGATTCAGTGAAGATGTGTCTTGAGACGTATCATTGTAATTAAGGAATTGATGCTCATCGATAAGGAGGCGTATTGAGACGTGTCGTTGTTGTGATTAAACTTATGTTAATTAAATGTCTAAGCATATTGAGGAACATCATGCATGCTATAGAAGCACACTGTAGAGTATGCGCTCAGAGTAGAAATTTTCTGTACCATCGAGAAATGTATATAGTGCTGATTTGACGAGCAAATGAGGCTCGGGAGTGATTCTAGTATGATTGATTGAGCGTAGTTGTGTTTATTATCTTCTTAATGAGTCAGTTAACTCATGGAATGCCTTGTTAAATGAATTATGTGTATCCGCAGTTGAATATTATTATTGTGTAATAATTTTGAGAATTTACGAAAATAGATTTTAGATGTGTGGATATTCATGCTGAATGCCTATGCACAGCAGGATAATGTTGTAATTGTGTTAGTTTTAGTTCATTGTGTTTAGGTCCAATTCCTATCTCACTCAAGTCAACGACAGGATTGGTATTGAGGACTTTTCATAGGAATAAGAAGTACTTAGCTCTGGGCTCTTATTCGCAAAAGGCGTGTTTCTTTGAGGACAGTTATGTTGAGGAAGTGAGTTTTTCTGTGTGCTGTCCTGATGATTTTATAGTAGTTATGCAGAAGCTCGTGTGGCCGGTAACTCAAAGAGAGAGCACGGGTGCCCTAAGGTAGTTATTACAAGGAGATAAGACTGAGCGACGAGGTATGTGATCAAGTACGACCTGTGTGAGGCATGTTCCCCGCCTGGCAAAGAGGGAATGAAGTTTAAGGTGGGCTCCGAGGTTTTTGCTGTCTGATAGCAGGGTGCTCCAGGCAGAGGTAAAAGAGTTTTCTTCAGTTATTCAAAGTTAAGCGGGTGAGTTACCTCTTGAGCATATTTCAAGATGAGACGATCATGTTGCAGCCTATTGAGAGGCATATTGGGACCCAACTACCGTTCGAGTCCTCTCGAGTAATTAGCCACATTGCTTCCGTCGAACTTCGCTTGATTTAATTAAGTTTTAAGTAATTAGCCCTTGCTCAGTGTTTTCTCGAATTTAGCGATTACGAAAAATAAGTAAGAGTTATAAATTATTTTGAGGGTTTTGACAAACCCATAGCCAACGGGCTAGTGAGTTTGGTTTAGGAAGGGGGCTGTCATGATGCCGCCCTATGCAGCTATATTAATTTATTAAGTATTGAGAATTAATTATTTTATAATATTTTAAATTGACAAATGATATTGTTCGGAAGATTTCTTTTGCATTGTGACTCAAGTCATATGGATAGCTCAGTGCTGGCCGGGTCGGGAGTACAGACGACTTAAATATTTAACCAAAATGTTATATGTTACGTGTCATTGTAGACCGTGGCAGCCCTGAGGCCTCGCGCTGCCGCCTCGGGCGTGTCCAGAATGATGGCCGCCCCAGGTGCGCGGCTAATTAACGATGACGTGCGAGCCCGAGGCCCCGGAGGGGCGGATAGTATATATGGGCTAGACGCCATCTTCTTGTCAGGGCATTCTCTCATACATTCTCAAACTTCTTTCTGGTTTACGTCTTTTGGGCCACTGCAACGATGAAGACTTGACTGCTGCTTCTGGGTGCCGCTTCGACAAAGTGGCCCAATATTAGGACATTTTAAATTCAAGGGCGCAAGAAATTACTTAAGTTTGTTACCAATGAGGAGTGTGCGAGTACCTCCTGTACAATTGCAGTGTTAATTTTTTCAACGTAAGGTTAGGCCAAGAATCATCTAAAGGTATGTGTTGATCACTCATAGTATGGAACTAGAGTGAGTAGGAATTCGGGTGTTAAATTCATTTATGTTCAGAAATCATTTCTTGTAACCACGGTGGAATTGATCAATTGATGACCTTTGTAACAGTTCATAGTAAGGTAACTTGTACGAACCGTACTTCAAATGTAAATTGCTATTAATGTAATTGAATGGATTAATATAAAGTGGTTCTTAAGATTCATATTACGTTATTTCTTGCAGTTAAGAAGCGTATTACCTATCTTCCTATTGCTGAGAGTGCTTTCCTCCAATCTAAGTATTTTAAATGGCTTTTCCAAGGTACTGTGTGACATGTAGTGTAATATTAGTATATTCAATAATTTGTTAGATACGTTGATAAAGAGGCCTTGTGGTAATTGGCACGATGTTTGCCCCTTTTCGCGGAACGAACTGTCCCTTTCTTATTAAATTTCCTGGAGCCCAACGCCTTGTGACAGCATCATCCACGATACCCCTCTCATCCGAAGTAGCCTTAACCACTGGTCGCGTCAGGTGACTTAGGGTATGGCCAACGCAATTTCATCCATGCATTTAAGGTCCCAGACCCCTTAATCAGTCTGGGTGGTGGCAGCAACCCGCACTACGCTCAAACACTTGAGTAGTGTCCCCCTTGACATCGTCAGAAGCTACCATATTGTAGACCATTGCTGGCAGAGGCTGATGGCAGTCTGACAGGTCTAACTGTTCATCAGCCAAGGGTCTAAGTGTTCATCAGCCAAGGGTCTAACTGTTCATCAGCCAAGGGTCTAACTGTTCATCAGCCAAGGGTCTAACTGTTCATCAGCTAAGGGTCTAACTGTTCATCAGCCAAGGGTCTAACTGTTCATCAGCCCACTGTTTAACTGTTCATCAGCCCACTGTTTAACTGTTCATCAGCCCACTGTTTAACTGTTCATCAGCCCAGGGTCTAACTGTTCATCAGCCCAGGGCCTAACAGTTCATCAGCCAAGGGCTTAACTTTTCATCAGCCAAGGGCTTAACTGTTCATCAGCCAAGGGTCTAACTGTTCATCAGCCAAGTGTCTAACTGTTCA
>PNEQ01060596.1:0-10333 GCA_003012365.1 Medauroidea extradentata | reverse complement strand
TTTCACATTTCTGTCGCTGTATTCGTCACTCACTACATTCCAAATTGACGGGCGTTTCTCTATTTCCATTATGAAACGTTCAGTGTCAAATTTATTTTCCATTTCGCTCACCATACCCTCACAGCAATAGCGCAAAACTGACAGTGATGTCTGCCTGGCCGCGCCGCTTCTGCTGCACGTGCGCGGACAGATATTGAATGATGGGTAAATAGCCGGTCGCGGCGACTTGGTCGCCTGCGCGTCGCGCTGTTTCTCAGCAGTCGCCATGACCAGCCGGTCGCCGCGACCAGGTGCGCGTTGTCCCTTATAATATAAGGTTTCTCGGCGGTCGCGGCGCATGGTCGCGCGACCAGGTCGCCTAGTGCGCGGGCGGCCTTATGGTTGAACGGGCATTTACTATACTACAATGGCAGGTACTCTGAATACAAAATAGGTTACAATGTGTTCTATTTATTAGGAGGGGAGCGCAATATCACTGATTATTAAGTTATTATATTAAATTGAGAGTTGCTGCCACATAACTAGATCTGACGACCTTACCGAAAGCTGATTGATGAGGAGACGGCATCGACGGACGAGCACGCATCCGCCGGGACTCGAGCCCGAGTCCAAGGCGGAGAACTGGCCTGCTGTTGATCTGATGAGTGCTGGTGGACGACCGCTCGACGACATACAGACCCCGTTTGCTTGGTAACAGCGCCATATATCGGCGTGCTTGTCCTCGAGGCATACTGGCGCTGCCTACCTCGCAACCCTGCTGTGAGAAAGGATATGGATATACGTATTTAATTATATTAGGCGTGGCTCAGTCATCTTTAATGATGTATATTCCATACAGAAACAATTTTCTGCATCGAGAAGAGGAAAAATTATTCTACAGGAATATAAATCCTAGGAAAATTTAGTGTGTTTACGAAGCTTATGGCTTAAACGATTGTGTAGCAATGTGAACCGCACTGAGATGAAAAAAATGACTGTGCTGACATTCGTAGGTTCAACTGGAACTGAGCTGCAACTTAATTTAATTCACATGTAAAGTCCTAGCCATGCTCTCACCATAACCAGCGTTTTGTGAAATACTACTGTGATCTGAATACATTGTTGGAAGTCTTGTTTTGCTGAATACATCATTTTCGGCTAATTACTAACTTATCTCAAGAATACAGATATATTCTTCTCATTCGGTGGTCCTTCGTTTATAATATCCATCAGAAAAAATTAAATTTTTTGAGTAATCCATTTTGACTAAGACAGTTTCTATTAAAACGGAATGAAATACTTAACTGCTTGTAAGTTAATTCCAATGTCAACACCAATTTTAGAAGTACGCCTACGCAATTTGCTACTTTTTTTTGTTGTTTCGAATGGCCATACTCCATTAACATATATGTGACCAAGTCATCGTAGGTATCGGATTCTGAACCAATATTTAAAGTTTTGCCATTGTTTGCGTCTACTGCTTACGTAGAGCTGCGTCTCACTATACACTCGCACTGTGTCGCACAGTTTTTCCTGTGCTGCGCTGCCGTGCGCTGCTCTGCCCTGCGCCACCTGCGTCTCAGTGTATGCCCGGCCTAACACCTTCGCTACACTCACTCAGTGCCTGTGTCAAATTGTATTATAAATTGTAACCACAACTATTACTTCTCACTCAGTTATCTTAATTGGATCCTTGCTCTTTCACCGGGTTATTTGAGCAACGCAAGTTACAATAAATTATGTGTAGAAGTGTTAAATAGTGGCGACTAGCGCAGTGGTCATTTGCAGATGTGACAGGTATTACAGTGCATGGCCTATTATACTGATGACATATATCAAAGCTTGCGAATCAGCTCTCGAGGTGAAATTAATAAGTTACATTCCAAAAGTAGTGTGCAAGCGAAACGAGACGGTAGAAGAAATAAAAAAAGTTTTAAATTACGTACATAACGGCGGGTCGAGCGGAAGCTGTTATCAGGTATACAAAATGGCAAATTTAAACTAGGTGTGTCGATATCAAATGACCTGGTATAAGGATAAATCCAAAAATAAGTTTCGTGCAACTTAAATGACAGAATGTGAATATCGGCGGCAAACTTTTGCGTGGCTGCCATGTTGGCTCTCGTGTTGTCTGTCAGGTGCGCGATTAATATATTATTTACTTTGTAACCTACTAAATAGCACTTTTTTCCTGTTGTATATGACAAGCCATGCTGCTTAAGCTTTAGAGATTTAATATGTGTAATTAAAATGTCCTCTACGAATAAAAATTTTAATTGGTTCACTTAAAATATATATTTATGTACATTATTTTCCAATATGTTTCTCATCGATCCATGGCAGTGCATGGTACCATGATACTGGTGACATTTCAAAGCTTGCGAACCTTCGTGAATCTTCTAGACTTCTTCGCGAAAAGTCGTGAATATATTCACCAACTTCAGGATACTTTCATTCAGTATACCAATTTTCCGGATACCGTCAATCAAGATACTATCTTTCAGGATATTATCCACGATACTATTTAGGATACTATCATTCAGTATGTTATATTTCGGGATACTTCAGGGTACTATCATCTGAATACTATCATCTGTACACTACTTGGACACCATTGTGATACTATTCTGATACTATCTGTATACTACAGGATGTTGCAAAATTCCATGTCAATAGTCTAGGGAAACAATCCTGACGTGTAGAGAAACAATAAGTGTTATATGAGGTCCAAAAACGCACCGTTTCTGCGCTACAGTTGGCAATACATGACGTATGGTTGATAGCGCGCGGTAGGTTTATGTTGCTGTGGGGAATCATTACAGCAGTACATAACTAACTATGTCACACACTACGCCACTAACACAAAGACAGTACGAACAACTGTGACATATAACACTAAAGAAGATAGAAAAACGAAACATTACTGAATTGGTTTTTGCTAGTATTCAAATTGACCGTTTGAAAAAACAAACATTAAAAAATTATTATTCACCTTCGATAATTATTAAGTTAACCAAAGATAAATACAAATTGTAACATTATCACTTTAAATTTTCTATTTTCTAAATCAAAGCATTCGATTTCTACCTAAAAAATTTCAAAGGTCTTAACAAACTGAGTATAACTGTTATGTTTACATGACAAAACAATACAAAATACACATTAATGACTGAAAGAAAAACTAAACTACTGACAAAACATAACACTCAACCCAAGACAAACTATACAACATGCAAAACTTATACCTCATTATCCATCCAAATCAAACATTCTAAAATAATATTTCCCATTAAGACAAAATAAAAATTACTAATCACAAAGTAGTCCAGAGGTATCCTAATCCATCCTGCATCCATTAAAGCACCCACAGCACAGCTGAAAATAAATATTGCATTTCATTAATAGATTTATCTCCTACACTGGGCATCAAGCCGAAAAATCATACAAACAATGTTAGTATCTCATGCTCATTTCAAACAAACTATCTGTATGTCTTTCACTTAGCTTAATTTTTTTAATTTTCATATCTCTCTCTATGTGACAAACTGTGCTGTAGCAGTCCCCTCTTTGCTGTTCACTTGAATTTCTTTACTTATACAGGATACTGGGTCTTCAATATTCTGTACTGGATATTATTTCTTCTCCAAGGCTGCCCCTTGAAACCTACTCATAAACCAAAAACTAAACAATACAAACAAAAGATTTAAATATAATTTTTTCTGAGACCTACCAGTACCACACACAAGGCAAACAAAAACACCAAAAGTGAACCACGACGTAGAGTGCACTAAAAATTTTTCCACCAGGATCCTGTCCACAAATCAAAAAACTCAGCTGAACACATGCTCATTAATTTCATATCATCAACAATAACCATGCTTCCTTAATCTCACTTGTGGATACTTGGCTGAAACACTTCTTCAGACACATTAACTTACCTAGGATAACACAGAAACACTATCATCTAAAACCAATATGTTATTGTCCCTTGATAATCATTACACTGCCACTCAGAAATTCCCTTCAACGACACAAATGTAACGACAACTTTCTTCCTAAACTCATTCCAGAGTATATCTAGCTCTGCCTTTGACAAAAATTATTCAAGATAACCTATACAACACTCAACAATGACAATTTTTCAGAGTACATCCGACTCTGCCTCTGATAAAAAATTACTGAAATACCTCGACGACAGTACTCAATATTCATCATATACCAGAGTAAACCAGTCTCTGCCTCTGACCAAAATAATCTCAAAACAACACTGTGACTGACAACACCTCTTGACAACACTCTAATACCTTCAACATAATGCAACCTCAAAACACCGACAGATATAACCTTAAAATTCTAGAAACAATAACACTTAAATTAATAAATAAAAACTAAAATAAGAAAACCTACAATAAACATTTAACAAAGTTTCACGCAGAACAGCAACATTTTCTTAACCAAATCTTACAAAATTTCAAAAACACAACCATTTGCCATCTCTTGTGGAGGTGCCTTAACATGTTCCCACGAGCACTTCTCTAGTAGAGTCCATTTGTCTGGAGACCACGGTGCACCCTTCATATTCTTGATGCAGGCATCCCCACATCTAGCCTTCTTCTAGGTTCATACCTACTTGTTCTCTGTCCACAAAATGGAAGTTGATTTGTCCTCCATGGCAGGTGAACACCATCCAACGCACACTTCAATATAACATAAAATATTGGCTGTCCATAATACGGCTGCACTGTCAAAATTAAATAAAAAAATAAAAACACTGCACTGCTTCCTCTTGTCTTTTGACGGAAGTCCATGTGCGTTACTCACGTTACTATTTTTGCGGACCCACACCCATTTGAAAAATAACTTACTTTCCTACTTTACTGTGTGAACTCTCTCTACCTTAAATATCTAAAATTTGTTACTAATTTTCTTGACTTAAACCTAGATGTACTTAACATACAACTTACTCTTAAACAAGTTATAAAAATTGTATAACATATTACACCATAAGAAAAAAAAATACTTCAGTAAACCTACATAAACTCTCCACGAAACAACTGCAATAAACCGTAAGCCACATAAACAACAATACACCTTAAACCGTTTATTTCACCATGTAAACAACACTGAGGCACACTATTTTCCTCAGAATTCGTTTCCACTTAACACTTTAGCTTCTGCTGCAGCTCTGTCAGTTGTGCCCCTCTTGCACTTAACATTTGCCAGAAACACCAAGCAAAATTCTTCACCAATCTATCCATTTAAATACTCCGATAGCTTCAATGTCACAAAAACACACACAATACTATGCCATCCAAACAATGCCGCAAAACAGTGAACTTACTACCTCAGATTATATCAAAATTAATTTGTAAATAACTCCTTACACTAACACTGAAACTTAAATTTAATACATTATTACATACTTTCTTTACAAATGTCTTACATAATAACCTAGACACATAAACAAAATACTTGATACAACGAACACTCTTTTAACTCACGTAAAATAATAAACAAAATACGCACACTCGCGACCTCTACAAGTTACTCCAGCAACATCACTGACCCAGATTCAGAATCCAAACCCACATGACAAGACGGAGACCATGCCCAAGCCACCACCATACGTAGGTTAGGAGGCTGGCATTTCAATATAAACAGAAAGTACATAATATTTAAATACATTTTTGAAATTATGTAATGTAGGGGGCGTTTGAAACAGAAATCTCGCTATGACTACAAGGTGGAAAGAGAAAAAAACTTCACTAATAATAAATAAATAATGAACTGAACCATATGATAAACTATAAACAATACAAAATTAGCTTTGTAATTAGTAATTAAAATTGTGGGGGACATAAATACACAGCTCTTCATGCAGCAAACATTGCAAAGAAAAACAAACACTTTAAGAAAATACTTCCACCTTGTAACCTACAATGAAGCAAACGACTAATGTTTGGTAGAGCACATGAACCAAAGCACTCAATTAAAAAAGGAAGCGACTCTTCATTGTGCAGCACTTAGGCTATGTAAGAGGGAAATCCGTGGATCGAACACAGACTGCGACCCCTAGGGATCATGTCTCCTATCTCGTAGTGTGCCTGCCTATTTATACGACCAACTTTCATTATATCTCCAGATAAGTCAAATTTAGATAGCTTAGTAATTTATCATAGATTTTACAATTAAGGGGCTATCAATTAAATTTAAGGGACTACTGTTGGAATACTCAAATAAAATAATGGAATCAAATAACAAAGTTTTTTAAGGGAATTAAATAAATCTTACGAAAATAAATATTACATTATTAGTATTAAAATAAGAGCATTATTAGGGAAACGTTTTTAAGTGTAAATTTATAAAAATACGTTAACAAGTGATGAACAAAGGTTATAGTGATAAAATCCAACTTGCAACTATCCAGTATGTAGTAGTGTTCGAATAGTGTAATAGAAGAAATTCAAATTCATGGAGTTCACGAGCACTTAGGCCTGCGCCTAGCCCACTGGTGCATCACCACGCAAGCCGAAGACCTAACGCAATGCATATCAAATGACACAGTAACCAAAAAGCTCAAAGGAAGCTCAGAAAAAGATGGTAACAAAAAGTTCTAAAAATTCCACTAAAAGTCTGCCAAAACATGGCCGGCAGGTATTTATAACACCTGGTCGCGCCTCTGGCACATTTGATAAAGTACCCAAAAATCACGTTGTGAGCGTGGCTCGACAATTACTCTCTCTGTCCAACTGGGCACGCGCTAGTCAGCGGTGTTTGACGTCACGGGAGGAGGAACTGCCCTGGACAGGCACGACAGAAATACGCTGGTAATCGCAACACTGCCCATGCATCTGCCCTACTACAGATGTTTATGTAATGAGGGACAGGGGGCGGGGGAGTTATGACAGAGGCGGTCCAGTGTCCCCGGAAGGCCATTGCATGCCTAAGGTACCAGAAGGCCCCACAGCACACAACTGTCTGGCGACATGGCCACATCCATCACCACACCCCTCACGTGACTACAAACTAACATAAGGCCATCGGCCTGTGCACACTACTGGTACACTTCCCAAAAAGGAGTTTACAAGCACTGCAGTGATAACAACCTCTGCAGGCTTCCAGGAACAATGAACTAAATAAACTCAAACTGTGAGACTGTAAGAAATTACTGAAGACCTTCACACTCGAAATCGTAAAGAAGCGACTTCCCGAAAACTGAATACTCTTTGAAATTATAAACCAATAATAACCTTACCACCTATTTTGAGTATGGATGAGAAGAAATATCCTAAATAAATAAATCACCGAAATGTACATTCGTGGCAATATTATGTCCCAGGATTTTGCTTTTGTTGTCCAATCATGTTTACGACATTTTATTTTAGCACCTAGAGTTAAGTATACGACAGTGTGATATTTTGCCGTGCTCTCTGCTTCTGATGGTCAAGTAGTGTTCGTAAGTCACATTCTTCTCAACAACATGCTTGTGTATGTCCTTGGCCCATTTTGTTACTATTGCTTTCAGATTTATATTAATATTTTTTAGCTCATAAGCCTACGAATCCACTCATCCCCAACACATTGCACTCATCCTTGAATGTACCAACTTCATTGGTTTGTGGATTACTAGCTAAAACGTAAAGTTTGATAGCAACTGGTTTCGAAATTTCTCACACATAAAGGACCGTCAGCCAAGACTTGTAGGAGTCAGGCGTTATTACTTCATAGATGAATGATTCCATATTCATGTATGCGAGGTGAACATTGCTGTCGAAGTATTTCAACATGACATCATAGTGGAATTCATGCATTATGGTTTTCCATAAGTGCATTATTATATAATCAGAATATATTGGCTTATAAAATATGATTTTTTCTCTAGTTTCACCAAAACAATGTCTATCTATACGAAGTCCTGCTTTTAAACAATGGTTTTGCAGTCACTTGCTTGATGCGATGGCCAACACATATCATCTCCATTTCCTGTAATTTTTGCTTACTTTCCATAAATTTTCTAAATGTAAAATTTTTTTTAAGCTTTAATAAATATATTAAATTACATTGCAGAAAGCTGGTATTTATCTGTGTTCAGATTTGTTTAGCGCTTCAAACAGGGAGTCTGTGTAAACTGCATGACACAATGCACATTTTCAGAACGAGTCTACGCTACATAGCTTACTTCTAGTTAATGTAGTTTACTATATAGCATGTCCTGGTTTCCAATATCGTTAGAAGTATTCTGTGCTTTCAATCTGGAGGACACAGGTTGAAAAATGAAAATGGCAGATACATAATAGATAATATTTTCATGTAGGGAGACTGGATATTTTATATCTGCTTTTAAAATTTATCTAATTTCTACGTGGTAGGCCAATGCTATAGCACCTGTGCTGGTTTCGCACCACTGAAAATTGTACTTCAGAAGAGGAAGATGCATTAATTTCATATATAGGTTGATGGCATCGATGGATCGCTGATGTGCTGATGGCTAAGATGGATCGAATATCTCAGGCAGGAACTTGTTCGCTAGGCATCGCTGTTTCGCACATTGAACCATGCTGCCTCATAGAACATTTACATATCATAGTCAGTAGCTCAATTGTGACCTTAGCCATCCTCATCATTACATCGAAATACAATACTGGTGCAGTAACATAATTCGCAGTATAGTACATATGTTCCCAAGCACAGCTCTATAAAATTTTCAAATATGTCGCTGAAGATGGCCACATCGATATTGAGGTATATTTCTGTGTAGTCACCTACTGCTCTACAGTCGAATTTCTACCTGTTAGCATGATCAGGTAAGTTACCATCGTCTGAAATATTGAGTCCATAAGCCCGTTACGAAATTTCTTCTGTGTTGATAGTTGTTCCTTCTATCTTCGCCAAAGCATATGTGTAGTCATATGGCACATACTAATGATAGTGATGATGCATATTTTTATTTCAGAAGTAAAATATTTAGCACTGTGAACTTTTCAGAAGGCAACTGTTGAGACAAGGCTAGCAGACATAAAGAAAAATGTGCTTTTAAACTGTTAGCTGAAACCATTATCCATACACTTGGAGAATATTATTTTTTCTTTGCTGTAGGGTATGGTCAAAATATTCTATGTGATGTAACTCAGTACCTTAATTATTAAATTATCGTCATAAGATAACGTGTGTAAGAAGGCAGGCAACTTGTTCTGGTGGTGCCATAATATTTTTAGTGGTTGCAGGCGGCTCCATGTATTTACCAGTTAAATGGTTAAAATATTGAACTTTGCAGTTGGTGGACTCGAATGTATCGGTACAGCTGCAGTAAGCAGATGCTTGAGTAAAATAAGCTTTTTATCTGTTGTCAGAGCATCCATCAGCAAAGACATCTCGTATAATGCATTTGAATCAGGAATTTGCAAAAGGGGTTAAGTCATTAAGACATAGTTCTGAGATATTAAACGAAAACTGTCTAGTTTACACACTTTGAAGAAAAAATATGTGGAAACATTTTATTTTATAAAAGAGAACTCAGATGTACGTTATAATACTAAAATAACCGTAATTGAACTTTAGAATCATACCTTAATAATTAGTTATAGTTTATGGATTTATGCCATTTTGCAAATGAAACCAAACTTATAAGTATTTCCCTTAACAAAATCCCTGTTCTTTCACTTAATTTTGTCTCTGTGTTGACCATCTTTCTTGATTAAGTATTATTTATGTATACTTTCATTTTAAATGTAAAGATGATAATAAAATATGAATGGTTATGCAATAAAAGAACAGTAGCGTACAAGTAACAATGCTGTCAGTAATCATTCTGATGTTGACCATTCAATAATCTACCTATAGAAGTTCATACATTCGTCTGGAATGTGCCTCAGCAGTTTTTGTATATCTTCAATCTTCTTTTTCTTGATTGTTACACAACCACTTGGATAAGCAGGTAGTACCCTGATAGTGGGTTGCCCAACTCCTGGTAACTTCAATAGAAATGTGTGCTTGACTAGACCATGAATCATTTCACTGACAACAACAGTTCCTTGGCGTTCCGAGTTGAATTCAAAATGTGAAAAAGAAGCAATAGCAAACTGGACCTTCTGATTTCTGGGCACACGTCTCGAAGCACTTTCTAGTGACAGGGTAGTTTTCTTGTAGAATGATGGTCACCATGCTTGGAAATCAAAGATGTCAAGTGTGTCAACCATTTTAACACTATAAGCACCTTTATTACTTGAAGTCACTATCATCTCAACATAGTCTTTAGGAACGTAAACCCTGTCTGCTTTTCGTACAACCCGCTTCACCACCGCAAATTGTCGATCACAAGGAAGATACGAATGGCCTCTAACCGGAAAATAATGAA
>PNEQ01060590.1:82295-147589 GCA_003012365.1 Medauroidea extradentata | reverse complement strand
TATGTGTTTATTAAACCGATAGAAAATTAATGGGTTGCGTTTGTTACATTGTTTATTATTAATAACCACATTTTAACGAAATTATATATTGAATGAAACAAAAACATAACTAACCAAAACGAATAAGTTGCCAGCGTGTCCGACATCTTGATCACGTTATACAAACAACTGTTTGTTTAACACAACAATGATATTACATATTTCACGCAAACAAATGATAAGTACGTATACGGCGAAACCAGTATATATTTGGTAGAACCGAATGACACGTTTGATCACAAATGTTTGCGCTAACCAAACTACATTTGTTTGAGAGAAACAAAAACGAATGTTTCAAGTGAAAATTCAGTTTATTGCCACAAATATAGACTGAGACAACTAACTGCGACTTGGTTATGCCAACAAAATATTGTTTAACTGAAACAAATGTGTTCAACCATATTACCTGGTTACAGTAAAAAAATTTGTATGTTTTTGTAAACAAGGCGTTTTTAAGTGAAACATCGCATGTTTCAGTCAAACACATATTCCTCAAACAAATATATTTTGTTATGTGAACAGTTTCTTTCTCTCAGTGTACAAACAATTCTAAATTTTACACGGCACAACTAAAAGTTGCTTCACTTAAAAATTAAGCATGGAAATTATTTTATACTAGAATTTACATTCAAATACCACAAAACTTACGTAAAAAATTGGTGCCGCTGTGACCGTACGGTCAGATCATCCGCCTCCCATCAAGGCAATCCGGGTTTGATTTCCGTCAAGGGTAGGTGGGAATCGTGCCTGTCGATGCCACTGGCCGGCGGGTTTTCTCGGGGATCTCCCGTTTCTCTGCCTATTCATTCCGACGCCTCTTCAGACTCACATCATGTCACCCTTCACAGGCGCTGCAGACCTCGGTGTTGAGCGCTGACAAAAATCTCTCACTCACTCAGTGGAAATAGTTACATCACCTTTGGGTTGAATAATGATAAATTAGATAAGAAATGTATAATTCACTTACACAAGTATAACCGTAGAACATTACTTTTAAAGTAGGCCTAGTTATCTTCTTGAATACTGCTTAGGTTCCCAGTTCCTATACGGCATATAATTTCGACACATTAGATTATGTATCGTTTAGAACACGAACTATATTTCCAATAATATTAACATATATTTTTACCATCACTATTATTTAACGTTATAAACTTCGTGGCCCTCACTCTGACGTTAGGGCTACAGAAAATTAGCCGAAATTGCATATACTGTAGATGGTATAAAACATTGGAATAAACTTGGCACAGGTTGAAATAATTTTACCATAAAGATGGCTAACTTATTACACTATTATTTTCCGCAGTAGCACAGTTAAAATTACAGCGAAGCTACAGAGTTAAAACTTTTTTTTAATGGCGTGTATGTTTGCACAAAATGTGAGAATTTTTGGTGTCTTTATGCAGTAACAGTGTTTTCTGCGCGTTGGTTAACACTGCCGAAATACAGTTTGAACTGATTCTTAAAAAATAATATGTCATTATCATAAACGTTAAATTTTAGAGTTTGTGTGAAGCTGTTATACATACTAGCAAAGAAACAAAGTGGCGCAATGACTTTATCATGCCCCAAGCCATGCTATTAGTAGAGACAGGAATATTTCGCGAATTCAATGACCTGCATGTTAGAATCAACTCTCCTATACATATTCAAGCAGCAAACATTTGTAATTTAGTTTCAATTCACTGAAACAGCAGACAGTAAACGAATAGACGGGGATGGAGTATGCATAGATAAATCGATTCTAGCATGCGGGTCACTGAATTCGCGAAATTTTCCCGTCCCTAGCTGTCAGAAATCGATGAAGCATTCGTACGTATTTGTAACTTTAGAGTTTGAACTCATTATTCGATCTAGTCTCTACGTAACGTGAGCGTGACATCCAATCGAGTACAGCGAGCAAGTTATATCGAGCTTCGAGTTTACTTTAGAACGCGCATAAGCTACTTCATCATGTGGTTATTATTTTTAATTCAGTTTACTTACGGTTACGAGTAAGCCAACGCACTGCAAACTGTCAGGCTAACATCCGCTGTGATAGGTAAAAATCCCCACTTAGTAAAAATTTAAAATGTTTTGTAAGAACGCAACTAAACAAATATAAATAATATATATTTACTAATCAAGTAGGTCAGAAAGTTGTTAGATATGTTACTAAAACTTTAAAAGAAGGGATATAAATGCTTATACTTTGTAAAATTTAAATGCAACTATCGACCGACGTGTCACGTGATCTTCCTTCAACAGCATCCCAAGGGGCATGGTTAAAAAAATAATAAATATCGTATGGGGTTTGCAATTGATGGCAGGAAATCACAGCCCCGTTTTGAGAGGCACTGGGTGCACGTAGATGTCTGCCTAACTCTATCCAACATAAGTAAAAAAAACCCACTTCATAAAATTTAAAGTTTTGTATGCAGTCTTCTCGCCGACAACGCGCCTGCATGAGACTTTAATTGGTGACCCTATCATTTTATGACTAGAGATGATGGACCATCATGATTGTTGGTTTACCGCGGGAAAACTTGACTGTTTGCTGGGTTTCAACGTACCTTCAGCTTATGAAAAGGTTACTGTCTTTCGTTTATACGCGGAGCTGTTACCCTATTTGACTGAGCCAATAAGAATCCCGGTATTGTAATATGTGATACCTGTTACTGTTCTGCAGACCGCTACGTTGTGTCATACATATATCACCGAATCTTTAGAGATGATGGTATATCGCGAAAATATGCCTGTGGTTATGTTCATTTCGGTTGTAACACAACCGTTACGACAAATGAACGAAATAATGCAAAAAAGCTGGGGAAATTGAAGTACCCCGGGAAAACCCGCCTGGTCAACAGTAAAACCAGCCGTGTAATCCACGTGATAAATAATCGAACACGTGCCGGCTTGGTGGGAGGCGGGGCCGCGGTGGTCGAATGATCAAGGCGATCCGGGTTGGATTCCCAACGGGGTCGGTCACCGATTTTTGCATGTGGTAATCGGGCCGGACGATGCCTCTGGTCGGCGGGTTTTCTCGGGGATTTCCCGTTTCACCAGCCCTTTCATTTCGGTGCAGCTCCATACTCATTCCATGTCACCACCACTCACCAGTGCTAAAGACCTAGATATTAAGCGCTGACCAAATTATCTTACTCACTCTCTTGGTGGGAGGCGAGATATTTTAGTCACTGCGTCAATCGGGACTCCTGAGGGAATGGCGAGTGTGTGAGAACGACAAAAAAAGAATCTGCGAATTATGGGATGTAGCGGTATGATGATGCCAAGGGGTATGGGGGGAGGGGGAGGCTGAACTGTCCGGAATTGTCCCAGGCCTGTCGCTCGTCGACTTTGTTGACGTGTACTTCCCAACAACCTACATTACATCCTCCCCCTACCCCCTCTCATCATAGCCGTCATGGCATGCGAGCCAAAACCGTCCGCCGCAGGTCGTAAACACAATTAGCCGTTGTTTTCGCGAGGAACGATACCGCAACGGTAGCACGCCGCCCAGCCAACAACACCCAGTCCCCTTCTACCCACTGACTCCCCCCCCCCCCCATCATCCTCCATGCTCAACAACCCGTCACGGGTAGGAAAAGTAAATGCCACCCCGCTGACGCGCGAAATAACCCAGCTTTTACGTCACCGTCGACGCGAATTACGTTTTCACTTTTTTTTTTTAAATAACCCTCCTCTTCGTTCGGAAAAGGGAGTATGGGAATGTACACCAAACATTGTTGCCATGCTGTGAAACAAACAGTCGGTGTTTTGGAACCGTGGTTTGTGTTTTTTTTTTACGGGGGAGGGGACTATGGATCTTGGAGGTAGCAAATGAGTGTCATCACAGAGAAAAAAAAATGACTGTGACCGAACAGAAGAACTCACGAAGAGAAAAAAATCTCATGAAGTTGTTGAAAGGGGAACAGTCATCGTTAGCGAAACATTCATTGAATTGCATACAACTTATTTACATCCTATCAGCTTGTCAGTCTCTTTTGCTGGACGAGTTTTGTGAAGTAAGGATATATTTGCTTTAATTAATTGGTTTAAACTTTGTAACTAGAGTCCTGGAAAATTCGCGTTTTTGTTTGGGCACAAGCTAGACTTCAAACACCTGTAAGTTCATGTAACTTTCGCAGTTGGTTCTTGACGTATTTGACAACTCCTGTAGAGTGCTTAGCTAATAATAAAGAAGCAGGCCTGATCATTAGAGACACTGGAAAATCGCGGGAATAGTTGACAATTTGCCAGGCGCCAACATGCGGTATATAACACTGAATGCTTCGTATCGGCATTGGCTATGGTTAGAGGTACGTAAATTTCACAGATACGTTCCAGGTCAGGTTGAACGCCAATCATGTATACTTCATTGTCATGTCTGTGACTTGCTGGCGGCTGTTACGAAACGCGTTTGACTACTGCAAGCCAGTAGTAAACAAGGAATTAATGCGAAGGGCTATCGCTTGCTACCTGCTTGTACGGTTATAAGCCAATAGATAATCGATAGTGGCCATTGGGTGTATAGGACTGACAAGTCTAGGCTGCTGCCAGATGAATCCGCGAAATTGACGTACCTCTAGCTATGGTTTATTTGAAGCATTGTTTCTCTCTTCAACAAACCCAGTTAGAACTGCACAGCTTGAACTCACAGCGTGTGTGATTTGTCCCAAAACGGTTCACACGTGTCACGGTTAATATACTACAGTTTATTGGAGACTATCTTAAACATTTTCGCGATTTTCCAGTGTCTCTACTGATCATGTATTATCACTGTGTCAGTGAGTGAGCAGCCACGGAGCATATATTATATGCCTCAGTAAACAGGTGTTCTTGTAGTCTAGTCTAGAGGTCAGTGAACCTGCGAATCTCCGCTCTAGCTAGGGAGAATCGGTGATCAGCGGCGAGGTGTGGTCGTGGTTCAAGGCAAACAGTAGAAAATACGACTATACACTTTCAGCATCTAGGTATGTTACTGGAGAACATGTTCCTCGCCTCTTACATGCTACTAGTTATGGAGTGTGTCTGTCTCTACCAGTCAAATGGTTAGAGCCAGTGACTTTTGGGGAAAAGAATTTGGCATCAAATTGTTTCAATGCCTTATGTGAACACCTGTTTCTCTGCTTCATGGTCAGTTATTGGAATATTTTAACTTTCGGCGTCTCGGGGTCTTACCTGCAGATCACGGACGTGTGGTGTCGCGGTAACATTGTTCTGGTTGGTGCAGTCAAATAAGCCACGCCTCTGCCCTATTATATTCTGCCAATAACCACGGACCAGAGTTGCAGGTGTGCACGTAAGGCATTGAAACAAGTTGTTGCAGAATTCTTTCCAACATAAATCACTGGCTCTACAAATGGTTATACAGGCAACTGAGAATTGTGTATAGTCACTGCCAATTGCCGCTTGCCCTAGAACACTCCACGCCTCGCCACTGGAGATGATGGTATATCTCGGGAAAAGTTGACTGTTTGCTAGACTCCAATCTAATGCGCACATAAATGACGTTTTAGTTTTGTTGCTGGCTCTCGTTTGTCTTCGAAGATGTTAGCCCCATTTAACACGGCCAACGAGAATACCACTGCTTTAACGAAGAACTTCTCTGATTCGTCTTCAAACAAGTTATGGTTACAGATGATTGTTTATCGTTTGCTGGATTTCAACGTATGTTCAGCTTACCAGAAGATTACTGGCTTTCGTATGTACGTGGAGCTATTTCCCTATTCGACTGAGCCAATGAGATTCCCAGTATTGTAATACTCGATGCCTGTTATTGGTCTGTTGTGTCAGAAGTTGTGTCCGTTGTGTCAGAAGTTGTGTCCATTGTGTCTGAAGTATATCAACCAATCATACATGTTGCAAGAAACGACGGTATTTTATAGGACATGCTGGCGCATAAATTTTCGCGATATACCGTCACCTCTAGTGATGATGCTCTTTTAGCTCAATGGCTGATTTGAACATCAGGGCAAACACCCGAGGAACGCCCAGGCGAGGATTATACTACCCTGGTTCACCGTTATCTTCTGCAGGATGACGGGAACATTGAACATCCTGTCCTGAACCCGAGGAAGTAACTGTAAATTATCCTACCAGGCCGGGAACCGAACCTGTGACCCCTAGATCACGGGCCAGCAGGTCTAACAACTGAGAAAAGCAGTCGTACCTTAGAAAATATTATACATACGTAAATATTTATGTGACTATACAACTTATTTGGTTAAATTTAAGGGCGTGCCAAAGCATCAGCAATGTATAGGAACCTGACAAATTCGCGTTTTCATTTGGATACATGCCTGAATTCAAACAACTGTATGTTCGCGTCTCTTTCGCAACTGGCCCTAGACTAACTCCTTGAATGCGCTCAGTCAATAATGAAGAAGAAGCTGCATGCAGACCTATTCATGTGGTATCACTGTAGGAGCAAACAGACAATGTACAGTTTTGGTCTGCACAGTACACATATATTCTTAGAGGCTAGCTTGTAAGTCAGTGAACGCGTGAATTTTTCTGGTCTCTAGCAATGTATCTTAAGATAAGCTTTACAATCTAAATCTCAATTAATGAGTATTCACTGATTCACGTCGATGGATGGAGCAGTTTCAACAAATTGAATCAGTGAGAAACTACTGTGAAATCGGTGACTATTCACTGATTCCGATAGAGTGTGGCAACATTCTACGTGTTAATTAGCGTGTGTCCACAGATTTTCCAGTAATTTTTGACTGATTCAGTAAGTGAAAACTGTTCTTTGAAAACAACTGAAAAAAAAAAAAAAAGAATATTCACTGATTTACTTGTGAGATGTTGGCACTCTTAAGGGAAATCAGTGAATATTCACTAATTAAACATTGATTATTTTCACTGATTCATTTTGTTGAAACTGCTCTATCCGTCAGCGTGAATCAGTGAATATTCACTTATTCAGATTTTTAGAGTGTACATTTTACGATAAGATAATGAATACTACAAAAGATTGTTTAGTCCTTGTTACAGTGTGAGTTATCTTATATTTTGAATTTCATAAATTTTTCTTAATTACTTTTTGATATTTCGCATATAATATGCGTAGAGACCCGGTAATTTCGCGGGTTCAACTGCCAGCAAGCAGGCTGGACGTCACAGTCCTATGTACACTGGCTGTTGCTCCACAGAGTGGCCAACTGTACATCTGACAAGAGTGTGGTGTTCCATGGGTGTTATTATACAGACCTTCTATTAGTTCAGACGAGTTGAATAAGTAATTGCACTAACATAAAAATAACGCACTTCTAAATGAGTCGAAAATCTAACTTCTCCTCAAATAAATTCACGAAATTTACATGTATGTAAATATGCGTAATGAAAGGTAATGCAACTAAGTAAGTGCCTACTGATATGTTTTCATATAAATATTGCCGAATTCGGAACCATGAAGAAAATAAGAAAAATTCTGCATGCTTAGTGACACGAGCTGTTAAGGATGTTCAAGTGTTACAAAATCATAATTTTTTATTTCTATGAAATAGCGTTAGTTTTATAGACGATACTCGTGGGTACAGTTTCCTGTTACGAAACTATTTTAACACGTAAAGTTTTCTCATAGCGGTGTGTCAAAGTCAAAATTGACGTGTTCTGCTGCCATGCAAATAGTGAAAACCATTTGACATACGTAAGTGAAATAATTCATAGTGGAATAGCATGCCACGGGCTACGTAGTTAAACATTTTTTACAAACTCCCGTGAACTACTTTTGTATTTAAAATATTGCTGAATTTTCAACCTTTTTTCCTGTACTTTTGCGAATTTTTAAAAAATTCAAAATATTACGTTATGGTTTTTTAAAAACTTTATTGCATAGATCATGGGATGTAATATCAGAGTGAATTATTTTATTCAAGTATGTCAGTTAGTATTCACTATTTGTATGTCAGAAGAACAAGCAAATATTGATTTTGACGCACCATTATGAGACAACTATAAGAGCTAAAATTGTTTTGTGGGAAGAAACGGTACTCACAAGTATAGTCTATAAAACTAACACTATTTCATATAAACATAAAATTATTATTTCATCTCACTTGAACACCCTTAAGGGTGCCGTCCAGCTACTGCTTCCCACGTGATCAAGGACAATAGGCACCGAGGCGGTAAGGACGATTATTGCTGGCACATTGGATACATCACCGCCTCTAAACGCAACACACTATACTGGCGTGCAGTCTACCCGCAGTCGGGTTCGATCCCCAGCTCTGACCATCGTGACTTTGATTGACCCGTTATTTACTGAAATCACTCCAGGCAAATGATGGGGTCGTTTCTTAACAGAGGCCATGACGATTCCTTTCTCAAATTCTGTCATTGTCTCAAGTTGCGTGTCATCATCTATGACGACCTCTCTATCGACGGGACTTACGTTTGTTGCAACTTTAATTAGCGATCGTATTACAGACAGATTTAGTAATTCAAATAAAGGAATTCCGCTTTTCCATTAGGTACTTCAAAGGTCATATGCTACAGAAATTTCCCGCTTGAAAAGAAGCTCACTCTGCTATTGAATTTTGAATGCGTTTTTAAATTACCTGAAAACTATGAACAAATGTGTATGTTCATTATCAACTAACACTTGAAAATACATCGCTTATATTTTTCCCTACATGTAATATACCTGTAGAAATATTCTCCTCAATTCAGCAATGCAGATAGTTTTATCCGAAAGCGGTATCATTTATAATGACGGAGCACTGCAAAGCAAAGTTTTTCATATTAATCATTATCTTTGTAACATGATGACGCCCACTGTTAGAAAAAATTTCCGTGAAATTACAGAAAAGTGCATACAAAAAATTATCCAGAAATCTTCGTAAAACAACGGACACTCAGTTTTTCTTGATAACGGAATCGTCCGTAAAATTACGGACAATCCGTTTCCTGCAAAAGAAAGTAATTTTCTTTAAATTACTGGTACTCCATTTTCTAGAACTTCGACATATTCTTATTTCCTATGTTTTCTCGAGATTTTGACACACGATTTTCTATTCTGAAATTTTTTTAGAATATACGACATAATAATTGCTAGGCAGGGGCTCTAACCATCGTACCTCAGTGACAAGTTACAGACAAGGGAGTTCCATGCAGTGGTAAGATATCAACTTTATAAGAGACAATTTTTGTATTTGAAATCCTGAGTTTACAGAACTTCACTACCGGTACTATCATTATGAGAAAAAGATTTTGCTCTATAGAAATAAGCAACTTTAAAGGTGCACAGAGAACAAGTGCGATTTTTTTCAGCTGTGATGAAGCGAGGAGAATATAAGATGTATGTGGCCTCCTCGGAACACTTCAATCACTTACTGAGCTGTTCGGCCCTTTGTTCATGGGCGATACGATTCCTTGGCTGTATTGCCCGTCGTTCCGCATCTGTTCTCTTCGCGGCAAAGTGTGGATAACCAGGAAGCAGTACTTAGCTTATATTACCTTAGCTTGTCTTGTCTTATTTTCGTTTAGCATCAGTGTGCGTGCACATTAACGCTAGGAGTTATAGTGATCATTAATACCACAGTTTTAAAAAAGAAACACAGTAAAATACGCTTTAAAATTGTAGAAACATAATTCCATGAATTTATGGAAATTTACGGTCAAACATCCGTAAACTAACTATACGGAGAAATTTACGCAAACAAAAAATTACGGAAGCCACTTACGTAAAATTACAGTACTTTTCTGTAAATATTTCCGTGAATTTACCGAATTTTTTAACAGTGCCTCGACTCTCAGTTAAGCAAGGCAGAGACTTTTAATGTAAAGCTCTATAAACTACATGGCGACCGAAGAATTCTTCACCCATATGGGGATAGCTTATCTGAAACTGCAAAACATAAATATGGATAAGGTGCAGGTACATTGTACCTCGTACAAAATCCTGGCTTATTGTACCGTATATCCGAGTATGTGTACACACAAACATTAGTTAAAAGGAGGTGTTAATAACAAAAAACAATTTAATGACCTGCGTCCTAACTGGGCCAGTTTTCAATCACCGAGCCTAAGGAAACTTTGTGGTCGAAATGGCGTAGTTTTCAGACACCGCGCATTTCACCAAGTCAATCCGGGTTCGATTCCCAACTTTTCACATATGAGATACGAATTGGGAGTTGGTTGCATTCTGCCATTGCTCCTCTCTCAACTTAAGGCTCGGGACAGGTCACCACATTCAATTTTATTATTGTTTCTTGCTTTTTTTTTTTTTTTTTGGAATTCTGAGAATGAATGTGTTAAATATGTAACTTTACAGCTAATTCAATCCAACTTTAGCTGCAACTGACCTGTCAACGTGTATTTATTCGGCCGCAATCAGTCAGGCCAATTATGAACATAAAGATAATTGGTGGACTGATTGCGTACTAATTTAACGTCAACAGCTAAACCGTAATGTGTATATTGCAGTGCAAGGTAAATATAAATTGCTAGGCTATACAGGATATATCAGCACAGCGGTTACAAACTTTCAGGACAGATAAAGTACACCCAGACGATAGGAAATCACGTAGCAATACGTGGTCGGAAACGCTTTCCTGCGACACAAAACACATTAAGGGCGTGGTCTACCGCAATTTTCATCACCATTTTTTTTATATTTGTACCAGATATTTTTTTTCTTATTTTAGACACAAAATGTGACTAAATTTGGCTCTTACGAAATTTAAAAAAAAAAAAAAAAAAAATGCTGAAACTGAAAATAAAAATGTAAAGAATTCAATAATTTATTTAAAATACAAATAATTTTTATTCTTTATTTTTATGAGCATGACATTGTAGCCTGCAATGTCTTCATCCACTGTGATTGTTTTGAGTTTGGTATATCAGTTGGTTTTAGTGTAGTCGTCAAAACGGAAACATGCAAATTATGACTTTAACAAGCCATTACGCGAAAACTATGAGAGATAAAAAATTTCATAATAGCCAAATTTAGTCACATTTTGTGTCTAAAATAAGAAAAAAAATCTGGTACATATAAAAAATTGGTGATGAAAATTGCGGTAGACCACGCCCTTAAATAAAGGACGCGAACAAGAGGGGAAAAAAAACATGTTTATTAATCACAATGCAGCGTGTTGGGAAGTCTTTGACTAGCGATGGCCACAGACGTCTCCTTATGTCCTATTTTTTTCCTTAGTTTCTTGCTGTGTTAAGAATACTAAACATGTTTTCACCTCGTGTTCGTATCCATTCTTTCTTGTATTTAGTGTCGTCATTACCGCGCCAGGAAAGTGTTTCCCACCATGCATTTCTATGTGATTTCCCATCCTCTGGGTGTACTTTATCTCTCCTGATAGCTTGTAACCGCTGTACTGATATATCCTGTATAATCGGAGGTTAAAAGATTTTCTTCTCAGGATTTAAATAAATAAATTACCCAAAATTGGGAGCTAAACAGGCGCTTAAGTCTCCCTCACTTGTATTCAAAACTACGCTGTTATTCAATGACCATATACATCTACTTCAGCCTGTAATAAATAAAAATTTTAAGATACCAAGCCCCAGTAAGTTCAGGTAAACGAACAATAGGCCAGATTAAATGAAATCCACCACGTGTTCCCGCCTTCAAAGACGGTCACATTAGGTGATGGTGAAGGTTGGGCCGACTGCTCGACTAGCGAGACATGCCTGTCGCCCGTCCGATCCGCGTAGTAGACGAAGTGAGTTGAGGTGAGTGTGTATCAGAGACGGAATGAGATACGCGGAGAAACAGGTTCTCCCCGCTGAAAACCCACCGGCCAACGACAACATTTCCCACGTGTGAAAGACCCGGGGATCGAACCCGGATCGCTTAGGTGGGAGGCAAGAGGTCTGAACCCTTGACAACCGCAGCCCACGAGCACTAATAGGCCAGTTAAGAGCGCGTATACCTGTTAAATATCATTTAACACACCAAAAACAAAAAAAAAAGTACAACTTATGAATGAGCAGGCGTTTATGAGAACATTTAAAAATAGTTCCCGTTTCTTTAAACTTTTATAATTTTTTAATGGAAATGAAAATTACGTGTTCTTGCGACTGAGAAATACAATATTTACACAGACAAAAATTTATAATTACAAATGATCACCTCTAAACTCAAGTTCTGAATAGCTTTAAGATTGAAGTGCAGTCCTTTGACATGACTTTGTACCAGTGTAGTGTGACTTCTGTCACATGTTTTAGCCTAAAAATGGCTTTATGACCTCCAACCGCGATACGTACTTAGTAATCAAGGCATTTATTAACAATGAAAACAGAGAAAATCAGGAAATTGTTTATCTTTCATTTAGAATTAAATTGGGCTAGTGGTACAAAGTTTCCAACACTGGTACAAAACAACAAATATGTACAGTGTATCCCGTCTTCTCCTCTAGGCGAACCTCTGCATTTGATATGTTCCATTTAAAACTGCCTTAACTTTGCAGCTTTGCCGAAGTAAGGACGACCTCTTAGCATTACGGCTTTTTTCTCTAACCGCCTCTTACACGTGGTGTCCTGACGCCTACCCCGTGGGGCTCATTGACCGCTACTCCACCAAGTAACTTATAGTTATAGTCCCGGATATTTCGTGGGTTCAACGACCAGCAGACTGGACTGCACAGTACTATGTACACTCTGTCCTCATATACTTGTTCACTGGTTGCTGCTCCAGTCAGTGAGCATTTGAACATTTGACGATGTAGCGCGGGAGTCCATGAGTGCTTTTATGCATGTCCGCCATTGGTTTGGAGTCCTCAATGTCACGTTTAGTAAACAATAACCCAATCGAAACCGTTTCCAACATATACATGACTTAGAAATCCAACCTCTCCTCAGTTGAATCCGCGAAATTTCCGGGGCTCTACTTATAGTGCCTCGGGGTGTAGGCCACCTGAAGTACATGTCCGGGTCCCTGGAGAGATAGTTTTAAAAAATATTAATAAACGTTCCGACAAGGTTACGCTCTTGCCCTGCACGTTTCTTCGCTCCTTTAACGCATAACCAACGTATAGCGAAATTCCCCAAGCGGCAATCACCACTCTCACACTGAAATAAGCAAACAGCAATATTTCCACTGGCAGAAGAAACAGTTTAATATTTGGGTACAAAAGTTACTAAAAAAATATTTTGTAACTTCTACATGTCCTACTGGGAAATCTGTACTGTAGTAAGTGTAGTAGACAATACATCAGCTGTTCATTGTGGGGAGAGCTCTGCAATTCATATATTACTTAGAATGAATGCGATTTCATTGGATGGTCATTCGTGATTTGGAAGGGAATGTATACTGTTATATCGGACGTTCTTCTTATGTAATTGGCGTGTCTCTATTTGACTGGCCTTGTGATAACTTCTGTGCGCTGCTGAATATTTGTAATTCGTCCGTAAGGGGTATGGAAAGGTACGAGTCGAGTGGACGACTGTAATATTCAATCGTCAATAAAACTTGAACTAAGAATTTTTCGCCGAGCAGATATTTTATCAGTGGACGTTTATTTACATAGCACTGTGCGGAAGTACGCTTTGCTTTAGAGTAAAAATTAGAAAAATATCAGTTTTTATATAAATAAGGACTTGAAACTACACAACCTACAAATATTGAAAACCGCTAGTTTTATAATTCTTGCGTTTTGATTAGAAAATGATTTTACTATCCAAAAATCCCTGCGCGAGATCTTTACAAGATCATTTTTCCAATCATTCAAACCACAGCTCGCTACATCTGTGTTGTAGAATATGGCTGCAAGAAAAATTCTTGCGATCTTCCACTATCTCTAGTGATCTGTTTGAAATATTTCTTACTGTTAACAGAATTTTCAAGTTTCTGTCTTTTCTATTCGTGTATATTTTTTAACTAACCAAGCTTAAAATACGCATTTTAAAATCGTTTTCATCTTAAGGCCATGATCTTTCATTTATTCCAAATGATTTTAAATAACTCAAATATTTTAAACCAAATACTTAGAAAACATTTGAGGGTATATACTGTCATACGACATACAATTTTACCAGAGCGTTTTTTGAAATAGTGTACTTTTAGTTAGCAAAAAAATATTTTGCCTAATTTTGGCTTATTTTGACAAAAAATATGTAATATTTCCGGGGCAAAAATCAAAATATCAATTTATTGTATTTCAACAGAAAAATTCAGATGAAAACAATGATACATAAGCATTAAAACTGTAAGAATAAATTTTTGATGTATGTATTATTTGCATTAAAAAAATATATTTTCGAAACCACTGCAAAACTAAAGAGCAAAGTCTAATACCTAAGATTTGGTGTAACATTCCACCAGAGTTTTAATTTTATTAGTATGTTATAGCTCCCAAATTTCGGTGTGATTTTTCTAAAGCTGGTGCATTAATATTGTAGCAAATTGTTTTGAAATAAATACCACTAAACATGTGTTCGATATTTTATATACGAAAGGAAAACGCATTTAAAACAATGATTCTTAATTTTTGCTTTCTTCATATCGTACTTAGAAAAATTATTTCTTTGCACCTCAAAATAGATGAAAACGGCTTTTCATTTCAGACTGCTATCACGTAAAAAATACCAACCGGAATTGTAAAAAATGCACGGGCTGAACTTTGCTACACATTTTCCGTAAATAAAAATGTAGTGTGCCCCGCACGTAAAGGCAATACAGTTGTTTACGCACGAGTCATTGTAGACTTTATCGCTGCTCTCTTTCCGTGTGTCAAACGTGCCCCTGCTATATACGACTCTTAAGACCACGTGTATTACATTTAGAGATTTATGGTTTTCGTGTAATTTAGTGCCTCGGAAATTTGTATCAATGCAGCTTACGTTCAAATGTGTAAAATAAGTAAGTACGCAATGCATAAACAATTCTTCTTAGCCAGTGGTACGTGTCACAGTTGTACAGGCATCAGAAGTATAGAGCAATCCTAAAAATTTGCGACGTGCCTTTAGTACTGTGGCATCTGGTTCCTATTACTGCTGGTTTTGAGAATATTGATTTTTTTTTCAACCTTAACGAAAGCAGATAACTATAAATCGTGAGATTCACTTATTAAAGTTGAATTTACAAATGTAGCTTAATTTTTTTCCAAACTAAGAAAAAAATATTCCACATGGTAGCAACACGTTCGAACACATCTTTATGATACGTTTACGATATTTTAAACATTTTTGGCTATATATTTTTTTTGCAAAAAAAAAAAAAAAAAAAAAACATGAAAAGAACACGCGGCCTTACTTTCGTATCCTTGGATACCACCTAGGCCAAACATTCTTATGTGTGCCGTAGCCGGTTTTTGTCTGCACGTTTATCTCTATGCGTATGAGCAAGACTCTTCAGCGATCGCAACCGCAGACTTGGAAACAAATTTACCTCGCTCTGTGAGCATCGCTGGACTTTAGATTAATCTGACATTGTTTGTATGTCCGAGCCAGCGGGGTACTCCACACAGACGGGATGTCAAAGCAGCGTGCACAGACAAGCCAGGTAGGAATGTCTTTGCCTCATTAGCAAGGCTCTGCGCCGATATATATTTGCATTCATGGTCTCATGAAGCTCACATTCCTGGCACATTTATCCTTAATTGGTCCAACAGTTGCGCATTCTGACGTTCGGTATTAGGTATTATGAACGGCAACTATGTTCAAAAATAAACTGTTCTATTTACTAATATCATTCATTTAATAATATTATATTCTGACGTACTGAAAACCCCCCAGCGTGATGAGGGGTTATGGTTATCCTGCATAGTAACAACATTTCTTGCAGTAATAAGGAATGTTTTGATTTTCTTCGGATACCGCTTAAAATACTGTAAAGGAACATATATGTCCAAGTAATGCCACCACATTGATCATATGAACTTTAGACAGCAGAACATATCTCATACTAGTGTTTGTCACTCTTTTTTTAACTTCATTCTTTTATAGTACCATGCTATTCCACGATACAAGACTACACTTGTTATATCAAACAATGTAATTGGTTCGTTTAATATGCAGTTTAGCTTAATATTTCGATAAGTCTGAAGTTCAGAATATGCAGACTATTTAAAACAGCTAACGAACTTATTGTTTTCAGATTTGAAAGATGTAGGTTTTTGTGTAATAATTTTGTCTTCATATACTTCGTGGCGAATATTTATCTTACAGTATTTGTAGTACCTATATTTTTGTAGGACAAAGTGCGTTTATAAATTGTTTTTATAGTAATGGAAGTCAGTATAACACTTTAAAGTAGAATTTTTTTTCAATAACGAACACTCGCCAATTAATTAAAAATAATCCTCATTCTAAAATAACTTATTATACGGCTTTTTACACTCGTATTGATAAGGACAAACATATTTAGCCTAAACTGTTAACCAATTAAGTATATCTTCTAAATAATATATACGTTGTAAATTTTTTCGATGTTATTCGAAATTGTGTGAGGCAGATAGAGAATGTTTAAATATGACTTAAAATAAACACACAGAAAAGCCAATTAAGAGCAAGCATTATAATGGTAAGTTATTTTAATAAAGTACTTCTGCAATGTATACATGATTCTGCAAGGGATCCCGTGTGCTGTGTGTTTCATGCTGTTGTATAATATAACGTTTGGGATTTATATAGGTTCTTCTTCTTAGATTTTGACATATCAATTACACAATATTTGACCAAAATATGTGTATAGTAATTTGGTAACGAATATTTTAAAGCATAATTAGCGTAAATATAATGTAATACTTGTAGATTTCACAATTTATTTTTCAAAAACTTTTAGTTACGCATTTTTCTAGAAAATTTCTGATTCTGATTCGTAGTTTGTCAAAAACCGTTAAGTTTCCAAGAAATCATACGTACTCGTGTAAGTATTTTGTTAGATTTAAAATAATTCCTTTCGGCTTTCATTAATGTTCTATGGTACTGAATAGAGCTAATCACTTTTAATAACAACGTATCTCATTTGTTTCTTGTACACTTTTGTTACAAAGATGCTTTTTTTCTGTAATAGTTAACCACTGCAGCTGGCACTTGCCCGAACACGAGTTAAAGATGTATTGTACTTCTTTGTAAGTCTATTACTGTACACTTTTATTGCTTACATCGTATTAGTAGAAACTGGGAAAATTCGCGGGTTCACTGACCTGCAGGCTAGCCTGCAAGAACATATGTGAACTGAAGCAGACAGCAGATGTTCATTGACTGCTTGCTGTTAACGTGATATAGGTTCGTATTAGTTACATTTCCATTATTGGCTCAGGGACTTCCAGGATATGTCAAATAAGTCAATGGCCAATTTAAAAAGTGACGTAAACTTACAGTTGTTGTAATTCTAGCTTGTGCCCAAATGGAAACGCGAATTTTTCAGATCTATACGTATTAGACATTTCCATAGTGTTACTATTTACTCGCGTGGGGAGTCAAGATACGCTGCAGTGCTTTAGTCGTTCGCGTTTCGGTTAATGATACTGCAGGTTAGGAAACGCAACATACTGTAGTTTGTAAAGGGACAGTTTCCGTCACTTATGGGGCTTGTGTCAGGAATAAGTATGACTCAAGCTGGCTCTGAGAGCGGGCTTACGATGAGTTCAGTTTCACTTATCACTTACCACGTTATCACGTTCACAAGACTTGGTCGATCGAAGGTGCCATATTACGATTCTTAACGTAACCCGTAAGCAAGCAATGGAAAATGTCGGATAATCGTTCGTCGAGTACAGGCAAATATTACGTGACACAACAAAATACACAGATTCTTCAAAAAAAGGTTGTCTGAGAAGTGAACATTATCTTCTGTCACGTATAACTTTTAACTCAAAAGCTTGACATTGACAAAATTTTCTTTACGTGAAAGTGAACATTAGTATAATTTGACGCGATCTTGATAGGTCCCCTACAAATGAGTTTGTCAAGGTGTTACCTGTTGACGTGAAAGTGTAACGTGATAAAGTAACACGTGAAGTCATCGTAATACCGACATTAAGGAGGGAAATCTAATGTTCGGCAGTGATCGGTTTTGTATCCAAAATGTTTCCGTAGTGCCAGCACACATTTTTATGCACATTCCAACACAAACTGAGTAAAATGGGGCACCGGTAACACGTAGAATTCGTATTCATGAGGAACCAGTTTCAATTCTCGCCTGTGATAAATCCTGATCTTGGTCTTCTACGGTTTCCGGTAATCGATGGAATTGTTAATTAACTAAGACAATTTTCTCTACCTCTCCCAGCTTTTGTAATTGTTTCAAGTAGTGTGACCCCGTACCTAAAGACCTCGCTGCCGACATGGCCTTACTAAAGCAGCTAGCTGCGAAAAAATTTCGCTTTCCCAAATCTCCTATAAGATATTCTAAAACCTTCCTAAGCTATGCAGGATGTTGCAAAATTCCATGTCAATAAACTAGGGAAACAATTCTCACGTGTAGAGGAACAAAAAGTGTCACATCAAGATAGGTCCAAAAACTCACCGTTTCTGCGCTACAGTTGGCAATATATGACGTACGGTTGATAGCGCGCGGGTAGGATCTTTCCCTAACATCATTGTACTTGTCCAGGGGTGACCAGTATTTCCGTTCCGACCAACTGCTTACTGATTGCGGCATGCAGCAGTGCAGAGTTGTTTGTAGTAAGCAATTTGGCTTTTATTGATTTATATTTACTGTGAACAAGCGTTTGTATTGTTAGGTATATGTTATGCGTCATTAGAACTTCACTGGAAGCCGGGCAGTTAGTAGTTACCATAATGTGATCTCTTACAGATGTCAAATAAGGATTGTTCTGATACGATGCTAAATACTTGGTACATAAAGCTGATGTGCTGTTGCAACGGTGAGCTGGTGGGCAGAGATTACGAGTCGACCAATACGTATAGTCTTTGTGCATGTTCTCAGTCTGGTTGCGATGTGTAAGCAAGAAGCTATTAATTTTATCTATTAAAAAAAACTTTACCTATTATGCGTATTGCGATAAATATAACACTGGATAGAAAAGAAGATTATATAAAATGTACCAGTATACTAGATGTACTACTTATTCTTAAGCACAAGTAGTCTGTTAATGTACATTAAAAGTAAAATGGCTACAGTATACTTGAGATATGAGTAACTCGTAAATGTACTGGCAATTTTTTAAATTCAAATAAAAATATGCAAATATTTTGTATAAGTCCAAAACAAATTAATTTTTTTAAAATACAATCAACTAATAAATCTTTTAAAATATGTATAGTAAAATAATATTTACAATTTAAACTATAAAAATTTTAAATAAAGAATTTAATTTTAATATACTTAGAATATTATTAACTATTAGAAGAATTGGTAACCTTTAAAGTCGTTTAAGGTGGCCTAAAATGCCTATTATCACTTAAGAATACCTACTAATGATATATTTCAAGGCTTACAGCTTAATGTAACTGCAGTCCATCAGTTTTATTTTGAGCGTTCTTAAAAACTAACACATGTAAAAATTAATATTAGAGAACAGAAAAAAAGAGTACTTTGTAGCTAGTATGCTCACGATGACTCCTGGTGTGCTCGCCGACTTCACTTCTGGACGTTCGGAAGTTCATTCATGCAGGTTACACGCTTCTTGGTGCCGCCACTGTGGATCATGATGACACCGTCGGCCGTCCAAACCTTCCTTACGCCGAATAAAACTTTCCTTACGACTGTGCGAGGCCCCAAAACGATAGGCGTTTTCGTACAAGCAGATGACACAGTATAGTAGGTAAGCTTATTATTTTTGATCCCGAAAATGCCTGGATAACATATGAGGACAAATATGCACTTAAACAACAATTCACGCGGTAAAGAAACAAATGCGTAATAAAAACACCACGTAATTCGTGGTCGAAATTAGAGACGAAAATTAAAGTGGCAAAATGTTTAACGCCGACATTTGACGTTCACAGTCTGGCAACACTGCACGGTGAAAGTCCCTTCTTGCACTCCTCTACGTCCGGCTATTATTTTATGTGTGTAACGTCAAGTAAACGTATAATCATGTTTAGATTGCTCGGGATTTGAACCTGCACCCATAATACGCAGGTAAATAAAGTGATATAGGTTGTACGGAATAAAGTGAGCACTAAAGATTTAACCTTCGAAAATAATCTCCAACCTTTACTGCATATAATTCAACATCAACAATAGTTACCTTAGATCTTGTATGGTTGGCAGCAAATTTCTGAATGCAGTTTCGAGTATTTTCCTATTTAAATACAATAATACAGAAATAAAATCAATCGGAATAGACACATTTGTATTTTATATCATTAATAACATTTATTAATGAAACTATATAGGTACCTACCGACATCACAATTTATCTTACGCGCGCAAACATCAAGTGACGTGTCCAGGGAGGCTAGACATTTCCCGTCGTCAGCCGTTATGCTCGTAAAGATACGAATTGGCTGAAAATAGAAATTTTACAGGGAACTTTTTAGTGCTCACTTTATTCCGAACTGCCTATAGTAAGATAAAGTAAGATAATTGTGGTGGGCCAAAGGAGGCTAACTACAGTGCCATGTTGCCACATTATGCACGTGTAAATGTTATTGTACAACATTTTTCCCCTAAAATTTTCGTCTCAAATTTAGCTCAGTATTCGCGTGATGTGCTTATTACGGTTTTTTTTTGTACATCCTGTATATTGAGCAACAACTGGCCCAGAAAAGTACGCACGCACCAGAAAACGGGTACGAAGATAACAAGTGTTATCTGTGTTCGGATTTCCAAAATCAGTAAACTCTACTGGCAGTAAAATATTGTTCAAAAATTCCTCTATAACCTCGGTAGTGTACAGAAAAGTTTGGAAAACGCTGGAGAGTCAAATTTCAACGCCAGGGTCCAGAACTGTTCTTCCATGGTTGTGGTGTCGACATCGGCTGTGTCGCTATTTCGGACACCTCCTCGGCACCGTAACGCGATCCATTGTTAGACTTGGCAAACAAGGCGGCGGTGTTTGCAAGGTGCAACCCTCCCCCTCCCCCAATAACCGCATGTACGCTGCCTCCCCCGCAACGATGCGTCCGTCCCAGCCCTGTGTTTCCGTACGGAAACCTACGCACATATTGCGTGCGCCTACCCCAATCCACCCCGGTGCAATTGTTTACGAAGGGAGGTGCGGCAAGAGTTTGCATGTGTGCGTGCGTGCAGCTGCGTGGCGGAAATGTGATGGCGAGTCTAATGTATCGCCGGTGTGAGAGGGGATCGATTATTCTCCACCCCCTCCCACCCAAATCCAACACACCCCCTTCGCACATCTCTCCCAATAGGCAAATGGTGGGACGACCACGCGTGGCATCCGAGGGTCGACGTACGCACCGTGTCTCCCAGCCTCCGGTCCGTTTATCGCACCGTACTCCCTCCGACCGCACCAAGAATAAGCTTCGGAACGTTCTTGGCAAAGCGAGCGAGATTTTCGCTGAATATGCACAAAGTTTTCTCGATGAAGTATACGCAATGAAGCTATTCGTTTAGGGGTAATTCGTTTTATAATTAATTTCCTTTCCATTTTTATGTGTGCTTGAAATTAATATAGCCCGTTACAATAACTTTAGTAATGTATCTTTTCATGTGATAACACTCCAGCAGTACAGAAAGTTTCTACAAGCATTTGTAATAAACCTTGTAACGAAAATATATGCTATCTTCTGTGCAAGAAAAAAAATTATTTTTACCAAGGAATTAACCTAATAAAATCACAGTTTTAAAATATTTTTTTTTGCCGTGTTTCTGAGGCATTAAAGATCCATGTCAAAACAAACTGCGCAAATATTTCTCGTGTTGGCCACACCACTAGTTTTGCACATGTGAATGTACGGTAGCAGTCAACATTTCAACATTTTCCAACGGATATAGCAGGAAGGATGTTGACGAACTTCTTTTCGGTATATCCCAGAATTTGGGCAGTAAATTTTTGCAGCAACCTATATGAGTGACTCACATGCACATCTGTAGCTCTGTACCGTAGTTAATGGTAGCATGACTTTGAAAAATGGTGTCGCTTTGGAGTCCCTGTATTACTTATTTTACAGCACGGCAAAAGGTAGTTTGACTAAGCCAAGCAACACAAAACATTAAGCGTGGCGAATTTTCTATCGCAAAGACGTAGTAATTCCTGATTCCTTATTCGCAGTTAAAGTCACGTTTCCTCTCAAACTCTGGTCTTGTCTAAGTAAACCGAGTGAGGTAAAGAAGCTTGTTATACTCTGGATACGCATTCGAGACGTACCATGCCAGATTTACGGTCGGTTCACCCATCGTGGTTCTCTAAAACACTTTAGAGGAATAATGAGATGATTACGGACATGATGGGCAATGTCCGATCCTATCCGTTTTCTGCCTAGTAGAGAAAAAACTTCCTAAAATGTTTAGGAAGTAATTAACCGCAGTATGGGACAGTTGCCACACTTCCTTCTTGTTAATATATAAACTTTTACAGTTGTTACAATACAAGTCTGGTAACTTTAGTATATACATTTGACTATTTTATAAATAGTTTAGGAATGCTACAGCGGATGTCTCGGAAACAGTTCTATCATACCTACTTTCTTAGCGCTAGAATACGCACGTCTCGTAAATTTACAAACTATTTTCAGTTCCGTATATAAGTATCTTATTGCTGCCTACAAAAACCCAATTACTTAACTCGTCTCATTAATGTAATATGCTTAGTCGGCACAATCTTGAGATGCGCTCCGCATAAGGATGACAAGCTTGTGAAACGCTTCTTCTCCCTGATGGTTTTAGTCTTGAAGGGTATTACCTGCCCCAGAGTTCTAAGGAGAGCTAGGATACACGGTAAAAATTACTTGTAAATTTAGCGCATCGATGTACATGAGTGTTAAGAAGCAGGCATGGTAAAATTGTTTCTCATGCGTCACTGTTAGCGTTCTGACGTGTATTTTATAAAACTGTCACATGTTTACTGACGTAAGAAGATTTGTGTAGTTACAATGCTGGCCCCTTGCTTTAATTACTACCTAAAGCATAGTAAGTGTTCCCTAATGTATGGGTTAATTTCTAATTATTTTTATTGTATTTTTTACAGTGTAGAGAATATAGCTTTTAATTAACTAAATGTGGCTTAGTGCCAATAAACCACACTTATAGGTCGATGGCACTACTAACAAATTTGTACATCACATTGCTACATGGTATTTAAGACTTTTTTTAATACCTTGAATTCTCTGTGCATATACATGAGTGAGTGAGATATTTTGGTCAACGCTTAAGGACTCTGCCTACCTCAGAGCTCCGGCGGCAGCAAGGATAGGGCGTTGGAGGTTAAATTATATTCCTAAATATCTCGGTCACTTTCAAACCTACATATATGCCACCACTGACTTTTTTGTTCAGTACATACGGCCCACACTGCTACGGAATTTTTTAGCAAGTTATATCAATAACCTGAAAACTATGAGCAAATAAGTGTTTTCATGCCGATTAAACACTCGAAACCCTGCATTCATAAAATTCTTTTCACATTTTCGTTTACGTTGCAGTATTCTCCTCTTATCAATGCAGAAAATTGTTTCTATCCAAAAGCGATATCTCAAAAGGTGACAGAGCTACACGGAATTTAGCTTAACATGTAAAACCCGAGGTAGGCAGAAGCCTTAACATCGAGGTCTTAAGCACTGGTGAGGGATGACGTGAGGCGCGAATGGAGCGGCACCAGATTGTAACCGGGGGGGGGGGGGGAGAGATCCCCTAGAAAACCCGCCGACCAACGGCATTGTCCGGCCCGATTGCCACGTGCGAAAATCCGGGAATCTAACTCGGGTCGCCTCGTCGGGAGGCGAATGGTCTGGTGTATATAAGTAATTTCATGCTGAAAGATAACTCTAAACAAACTGATCATAATGTGCTCCCTCCACTTTTTTCCTAGATAATTTTTTTTATTTCAATTCAAAAAACTAATTTTTGTCCGAGAGCGATATCGTGTAATATGACTGAGAGCCACCTCATATAATATAATATTATAATTCGTAACCTGTTTTCCCTATGTTCCGTGAGTTAAACTGCACTCTTAATTAAGAGGAGTCCTCGACTGGCGCATGGACGGCTCTACAGCGTGTCACACGTACTCTTTTTACGCGAAACCGCTTAACTTATTCACGTTATATTTATCTGTGAAAATAACACACACTCTCGTTCTATGTTTTTGATAATTCAGCACGCTTGTAAGAAACATGCTTTCGGGCCTCTTAAACTATTTTAAAACAGTTTTTTCAGACTGATGTACTCCGAAAATATTACCTGCATTAATAAAGTGAAAACCGAACGACATACGTTAGACTATCATTGACTGGGCGGGAATATTGCCACGGCGTCCTGGAATAATAAGTACAGCCCTAATTTGGTGGCGGAAATATTTTCCCACCATTTGGTTTAAATGCCTTACGTTCACATCTGCGCCACTGTTTCAAGGTCAGAAATTAGATTGTATTTGACTGTCACTTGTCTTAGGGTTCTTCTGAGGGTTCTACTGGCAAATCACGGACGTATGGTGTCTCAATACTTTTTTATGATTGGCGCAGTTCAGTCAAATGGAAGACGTGTTTGGACAAAGATCCGCCCCAAAAACCACGAAGCACAATTGCCTGAGTGTAACAAAATGGTGAGAAGTGTTTTTGTGACAAACTCTTCTCTTGTGGGTCTGGTGCTAGGTAAATTTGTGGCGTTACTTACAAGTATATCGGGCTGGGCTTAGGTTTAGAAAATTATCGCCTCGTAAATCACTGCTCTCCCATGGCTAGACGCCGCCACGCCGGCTATGTTTCCCTGCCGAACTGTATCCTTCGCGTTGTACATCAACCTGGTGGAAAGCAAGGATTGTACCCGCCCTTGTCTTTAACCGCCGAGCGCGGAGGTCGCGAACCGAAATTTGAACGGCGCATGGCGTGGCCATCAATCTCGCGAAATAAAGCAGGGTCTTTTCGACGCCGAAACACCCTCCCCGCACCCCTACAGCTTCACCCCAGCAGCCGGGCGGGATGTCTAAGAAGGCGCGGAAACCCGGGTATGCGCCGAGGGTAATTGCTAATTTAGAGTTGTCTCGCGGTCTTCGTACTCCCCGATAAATAAAGCAACCCTCACCCCTCCCCCCATCTTCCATACTTCACCCCCGCCGCCCAACAACCCTTGCCGGTGATGCTTATTTCTTCTTTCCTGTTGCTGCGTACGATCCCCCCGTGCCTACCATCCCCCAACCCTCCACACCAAGAGTCTCTCGTACTCTCTCTCTCTCTCTCTCTCTCTTTTCCCACTGAAGCAAATTAGTTGTGGCGCGTGCGCGGAAAACAGGCGTACGAAACATCTGGGAGAAATGTGAACAGAAAAGAGTTTCCCTCGTTTAGAGCAACACACGTAATTTTATGGCACCGAATAACTTGCTGTGATATTTGTGATTTTTAAAATTAATAAGTAAATTAATAAACGTCCTTTTGAACGCTTGTTGTAAGAAATTTAAATTAGACTTCGCACATATTTATAGGAATGCGTTTCATATTACACACACACACACACATAATCACATATATACATATATGACGTTACAAAATTCCATGTCAACATTCTGGGGGGGAGGGGAATCCTCACGTGTAGAGGAAAAAATGTTATGTAAACATGGATTCGAAAACACGCTGTTTCTGCGCTACAGTTTGCAATACATAATGTATGGTGGATAGTGCACAGCAACGTGACCGCTCGCTATCAACCATACGTCATGTTATTGCGAACTGTAGCGCGGAAACGATGCGTTTTCGGAACTTTGAACACATAACACTTGTTGTTCATCTACATGTGAGGATTGTTTTTTTTAATATTTACATTGGAATTTTGCAACATCCTGTGCATAAAATACAATTTGTTGTGCTAGCCAACGGATACAGGAAGCGCTTATGACTACTACAATGTACAGTAATGTACTATAGCACAAACAAATTTTGAAATGTGCCTGCTGTTCTGTAATCTCCACACGAGAAAAATTACGGTTTTCGTCTGTGCACTTAAACTATAGAAACTAGAAATTTATATATTTGAATGATGATATAAGAAAAAAATATGTAACTTTATTTACAATTCAAAAGATAAATTCAAATATGAATAATAACGGAAAATAAATTATTGTCTTTAATAAAAAATACCAAAACCGAAGTTTTTATTTCGACACATTACGAACTTGAAAAATATGAAAAACAACAAATCGTATATTTTATGCATTTCACTGTACTTTTGCAGTTATTCATTGCAGAAATTAAAATATAACCCCGAGCTTGTGAACATGAACCTCGGTTATTTCTTACAAGTATTTTTGAAAATACCGTTTCATCTGATTAACGTAATTGTAATACAATTTACTCAGTACCTTCAAAGAATATTCCGATATGGAAATGTGAATACATAAAAAGCTTTCATATAGTTGAAATAGAAATGCCACAATCCTTCGTTCCACAAAGAAACAACCAAATAATTTTGTAATAAAAACCAAAATTTTTGGTGACCGCGATATTTTGTAGTGAGCAACAAAATGTTTTTGTGGTAAGCACAAAATATAACTGAATATCTGAAATCAAACAAAATATTTTGTAGCTGCCACGAAAACTTTTTTGTTCCTTCACATAAGTCATGAACGAAAATTTATTCAGGGCCCATAAGTCTACATCTTTCAACTGTTTCGGACTCAAATTCATATATTTACGTGTAACGATACACTGTTAAAAAAACTTCCTAACAGTTTAGGAAGTAACTAACCTAAACACAACATGGGACCGTTACCATACTTCCGCCTTGTAAATATGAAAACTTTTACAGTTGTCACAATACAAGCCTGGTAACTTCAATATACATTTCACTGTTTTATAATAAAGTTCAGGCGTGCTACCATGGATGTCAGGGTAACAATTCTACCATACATACTTTCTTAGTGCTCATATACGCACGTGTGGCAAATTTACAAACTTTTTTTTAGAGTGTAGCTGAAAATACGTCCTCTTACAGACCCCTCTGCATTTGTATGAAATGAGGTGAAGTGGTGAAACACACATCAGCATTAGAGAATACACTGGTTCGATTCTTTGTCCCGCCGTCATGATTTCGATTTTATAGGGTTTTCGTAAATCACTATAGTGAACGATGGGAGGGGGTTTTGTTAATAGAGACCATGGTTATTGCCTTTCTTTATCTTCCGTGCATCTCTACCAAGGCCTTCGATAACACGGAAAGAACAACCGAATAAATAAAAACGAATAAAATACACATAACAAAGTAATTAATACATTTTAATACTATGCACAGTCAGTGTTCAGGGTTTCTTACGGGATCATTTCGATGGGCCAGTTTTAAACGGAAACTACTCCAAAAATTGCATTTTTGAGTTTGGCTCACCAAAACATAGACAGAAGTACTATCTACTCATTTGAAAATAAACAAAAACAACATGTGAATTCCCTTGTTTTAACAACATGTCACCATATTCTGACTGCCAATGAAGAGCTAGAAATTGTATTTATTTCATTTTAAAGTGTGATTATTATAGTAAAGGCAGACTATTAACGTTTTAAACACCTTAAATAGTTGCCTCTGTATATTTGCTTCAATACAACACCAACCAAATATGTCAATTAACAGGTTTTTAGACGAAACGGAAATATTTCTGTACACATTTTACTCAAAAAAAAAACGGAGAATATCAAGTTGTTTCCATTTTGAGCTAGGCGATTTGATTTTATTCAATTGCATTCATAATGAGGAATATACACACACAAACAAACACATTATCATAATGTAATTTAACTTTTGCGGTGTATGCGGCAGTATGCAACCTACAAAACTTCAGAACGACTTATTTGCTGCACGCGGTACGTGATTTTTGAACCGTTAGATGAATTGACAGCCAACAATTAGAGTACGAACGGGCAGAGTTATTCAATTTTCTACTCCTTTCGTCCTTGCGGGAATCGGTGGTTGTGAATCAAACATTAAGTAGTCAGAAAGACGTAAGTCTTCATTAAATTTAGTAATGTTTTCTTAAGTACTTCCCGTTTATGACGTGAATTATTTTATTTGTTTTCCTCCAAAGCCAATAATGTGCCTTAAGGCCGACAATTTACACTAACGAAAACAACTTTAGTGCACGTCTAAATCTTATGGCGTGGTCAATCCAATAAAAAAAACCTCAGTCACTTGCGTGCGTTTGTACGTTAAGTGTGCTTGTGAATCCGATTTTAGTTACATGACGATATAGGCTATGTATAGTAAAAATATTTAAGCCCATTTTATTTAAAAAACTTGACGTAAGGAAAACACGAATGAGCTACTGCTGCATACTTTAAGACTTGAATAATTTTGCTGTAAGGTGAAATTATTGCATAAGATTAACGCAATACTATCTTATTAATCAAACATACTCTCTGCTGTACACGCCTTTACACTATGCGAAACTTAATATTGCCACAAATATATAAGCTAGTATGAATAAGTACATAAGCTCACTCTGTCCAACAGTTTAATGTAGAGTATATTTGTTTACTTTCTAACTTTAATAATATAATATGCAGAATACTAAACTGATCATATGTCAGTTGCAAAAAACTTCACCTTTTAGCAACACTCAAATATATAAATATTAAATACTCCTGGCGTACAGTTAAATTTTCGTAATAGCCACAAAATATTTAAAAGTTTCTTCGCAAGAAAAATATATATGCACTTCGAAATACGTAAGTCGACGTAGAAACGTTGTATGTGTCTGAACACTTCAAATCAAAGTTCAGACTACGAACTATTTTATCATGAAATTTTGTAGCCACAGAAGTTAACTTTAGAAAATTAGCTATGCCCTCTGTTGCCTGTTCCTAAATATGATATAATAGGCGTAATTCAGAATACCGCTGTGAATTGGCAGGTACTAGCAGAATAACAGTTACCACAGCTATTTGTGAAATTGTTACGAGTTTTATCTCATTCACGGAAATTTGGATCAACTAACACCAAGAAATTTCTGCTCACTGTGTATGAAGACGACGGAAAATAAATACAGACTGTTGCAGTTTTGATGATTCAGGAAGTTAACGGATGTACGTAACAAGCAAGGGCATAATTTTCTGCCTCAAATCGCCTGTTTGTTATTTTTATTGAGAATTTGTGTATTTGTTATGCGTATATATAGCTTATATGTATATATAGGTTATATTAGTTCAATAATAAATAGCATGTCACGGGATACACCTTAAGGTATACATCCGAAAACAATGCCAGGACACAGTCATTACATTAATGTTGTGATATTTAATATAAAATACAATGAAATTAGAAATTCTCATTACATTGTAATGAGTGGAATTCAGAATTGTTTGCTGTCAAAGTTATTAATATTTGTTTCGTTTTTTTTAACAAATCCCACAAGTAAATATGTTTATTTTGGCCGCTACGCTCATGTTTATTAAACGAAATCTGTTTTCCATGCTTGTTGTGATACTGGGGATATTTTGTTTAGTGATGAGCTTAATTATAACCCGAGAACAGATATTTTTTGTAGGTTACAGTATCCTATAACAACGGAATATTTAATGCTGCTGAGGGCTATATTCATTGAACTACCGTGGCAACTGGAAAGAGATTTGGCCTCTTCGTTGTCATTTTTTATAGTCGTGGTCTCACTGGCGACAGCGCCGCCACAAAACATCAAACATTTTTTTTCCAAAAATGTCAGCTTTGTTTCCGAAAATAAATTAAAGTGGCGTGCCTGGTAAAAAAAAAGTGAGAATTTAACTCGCCGTAATTCAAACTAGTTCAAAGCTTTTGTTTAAAAAAATTTTTCTCCTCGTGAGCATCAACAAGCTCCCACTTCAAACTCAAAATGTTTCCTGCTACAGAGCCTTTATTACTTAATTAAAGGTATCGTACAAAAATTATTTACCCTATTTGAGTTTTCCAAGGAGAATCATGTAGCACGGTAGGCATTATAAATGTAAATTTTGTCGTTTGTTCCTCGTTCGGAATGTTTCGATTAAAATGTTTTACTTTCTAACCTCTGAGTAATTTTCTATTACAGTAAAACTTAATGTTATGCCTATTTTAAATTAGCAGCAACAATAGCTTTGGATACAAAATATTTTATATAACTGTAGAATCACCAATGATAGCAGGGCTTTCTTAGCTGGTTTTAAAGTTATGTCGTAAAAATATATTACACAAATGTGTTTCTCGTTAGGAAGTAGCACTTTCTAACGAGGCGGCGATTGGAAAGTAAATAGTATGTGTCATTTAACTATTAAACAAAAACGTTATCTTTTTGAGAAGGGTTAATATACTACACATTTAAATGAAAACAATTTTTTACAAGATTACTTACATTTTCTACCGTCAATTTTAAAATTTAGTAAAAAATTATTTTTCTTAATATTTTCCCTAAAAAATTGAATAAATTGAATAATTTACACATTAATAGATTCGATTAATTTTTTTTAATAAACTGTTAAAATTAAGCTTTTACTGTACACAGCAGTGTCGAAATTACATCCAAAATGAGTGTGGTCGAGTAGTCTAGTCTGGTATAGTAGACTAATTAAACTTCTTTTACTTCAGATTTAGAAATACCTCTCTGAGTAAAGTAACAATTTTGTAATACATAACCAAGGAACATCTTTCTGGAACAAAACAGTAATCGTAAATATAAACATTCTAAACCTCATTCAGCGTGTTACCACTGGTAGTCAGTGAATATTCACTTCTTCCGATTGGTAGTACTGAAATATTAGTTCATTAGTGTATTAACAAGTAATTTATTATTAGTATTAGGCCTACAATGATATTTGTGGCGACGGAAGCAAATAGTGCGTACATTTTGCTAAGCATGTGCAGGGCGTTTACATACGTCTCAGGAATATGTATAGGCACACGCTTAAGTATAGACCTACTTAGGTTGGTATAAGACCAGCTGTAATTTGAATATGCCTACAACTTTCTTAAAGCTCATGCACATTTGAGTAATAAAATGTCCTGCTTTTGCGTAAAAATTTTATTGTATTTCTACACGCGAAAAATTTGAAAAACTATTTCCAAGCAAAAGGTTTATAATGCTATGTGTAACCATTAAAATTTTTACAAGCAATTGATCGGGGATACATTAAGGTAGCAACATTTCTGCGTGTTAACTTATATTTTGCCACTATTTTCAGCCAGTTTCGAATAAATATTGCAACAGTTATTTCATATGCAACAAAAAATTTGACTTTTATTCGCTAGCTAATCTTTAAATAAATTCTACATTGTTTAAAAATGCAATATTTACGCTAATATGTGCCAAAAGAATCATAGATTATTACATTAGAACTGGACGGTTGCAAGTAAACAAGTTTGTGGTATGAGCTGTACTTAGGAGCACACCAGAGTGTTGTTTGGATATACGAAATTTTAAAGTAAATACGAAATGTGTCGTTTAGACCATAACTATAATTAGTTTACTTTCGATTAACTGCTACGCAATTCACTGTCTAGCCATCACTACGGTACTCTTCTGGTAATAAAATAGATGTGTTGCGACAATTAAGATTTCGGATTGGTTCGTGACGGTAAAAGTTAATATGTAAAATAATGAATGTAAGACCTTGTTTGAGGAAACTTTAACGCGTGGTGAAAAGCGGAGTTTGTCGGTGTACGTGTCGTTTCTTTCTATGCGTGGTAGGTTTTACCGTCAAGTGACGTGAACGTGTTCAATTATAAGCGTTAAGGGGGAGCGTTATACAACTTTACCGTATTTTCAGGTTTTAAGGCATAACATTTATTCAAATTTTATTATCAAAATTTTCTCTTCAACAAAACTTGGTAAACTGCTTGACACGAGTAATAAAGCAATCTTTCATTATTATTTATGTCGAGTAGTTCACCAAGAATATATACTATGCTTTGTCGACGAGAAAATTTTGATTATACAATCTGAATAAATTTCATGGATACAAATTAAAAATCCAATAAAATTGTCTAACACTTCCCCTTAAGACTGGGAACATCTGTGGTCGTTTGTTATAACTGGTATCCGAACCACTCCTGCTCAACCTAACTGGTTACATTACGTAACTATCCCGCGAAAATGTTTGGTGCACTGACTACCGTAGAACATACACGTTAGTATATGGCCATACAAATACTTGTTGCCAACTGAACAGCTGGTTGATAAGAAGATTTTCTTGAGTCACCAAAAGTGTAGAGTCTAGTAAACTATGTTGTTAGATCAATAAAACTTATTTTGGTGCGTTTTCAAATATATTTTAAGGAGTGTTATTTTTTTGGACATTAAATGCATTTGAGTTTCGTTACTAAAATTCTGGCTACGTTAAAGCACTAAGTAAAGTTATATGCTTAAGTTAAGTAAGAAATGATTGAATATTTACATACGTCTCCCCTAGAGAAACGTTTAGAATAATATATATAATAAACTTTGGACGGTTTCATACATTAGCAGAATTAGCATATGATTGCGTGTGACGTCAGAAATTCGATCCATACGTTCCTCAATGCTCTAACGAATAAGAATTTTACAAATTAAACTGACACACGAATTATAATGAAAAAAAAAAAAAACACAATCCGATATTGCGGTATAACTTTCCCGGTTAAAGAAAAACAAAAAAAAACTTTGAAATAATTTTATTTCTGTCAACCTTATGCTTAAGGAATATGCGGCTGTATTGAAAGTACTTATGCGATTGCTGTTAATCCGACCGTACGAGTGTGCGCGTTATCTGTGCGTGTGCGTGTTATCTCTATTTAGTGTAAGAATATGCTATTATGTGTTTTGGCTTATTGATTGTAATTTCATTTTTTGTTTGCATGTATACGTGTGTATGAGTATATAAGAGCATGTACACCGAATGAAAAAATTTATAGAAAGTCTTCCCTGCAAAGTTATTTCAAAATTATTTTGTGTTGGCCACAATGTTTTAGCGACGTCAAGAAAATATTTTTGTGGCGACCACAAAATAAATTATGCTGGGTAAATACCCACAAAATATTTCGTAACAGCCACAAAATATTTTTTCGTATACATACGTATGTGTATGTAAAACGTATGTGTATATTCATGTATATAGGGCATATATGCATACATTTCAATACATTTTAATAATAGTTGATGTTAGATGTATATTTGACCATGATGACGTAAAATTATTGTATTTTTTTTTAGCTGCGTACTGTTATTTATGATTTGTTTTTTTCCCTCTCTACTATCATGGTAGAAGTAATATAGGCATCCGTGTGCATTACCATTACAAATTTCATCATAAAATGTTATGTATGCAATTTTAAGAATATACTATTCCATCGATTTGTAGTTAAGTGTAAGAGAAGGCGACAATTCCTGAACTTCGCCAAGTGAAAACGAAGACGTTTATTGTTATTATTACGCTACGGGGCCAACACGCGAGGTTTTCAGCGTTGGTGAGAAGCGATTGAGGTAAGTGTCGAGCAGTTCTGGAATGAAGGAGCAGGAGAAACCGGAGATCCTCGAGGAAATTTGTGTACCAACGGCACCGTCCGGCTCGATTGCTACCATGCGAAAATCTGAGTTGACCCCTCCGAGAATCTAACCTGGAAGGCGTTGGTGAGAAGTGAGGACCGTGGCCAGTGCGTGAGCCACGACACAGTTTGTCTTAAGATGAGACTATCGAACTGAATGTGTGGCGCAATTAATGATAGACAACATTCATGATTAAATAATTAATATTGCCTCTCTCCCTCTGTAGCCTTAAATATTGTTTTGAATCTGAGCCTGTAGAACTACTTGAGAGGCTACCCTCAATTACAGTTTGATAGTCATAATGTATATAGATAATATTTTCACAATAGTAAAACACTAATAAAGGTCACCATCACAGCCACGATGATCAGGCTTCCCAGAGTTAAGCCTAATTCAGTGCAGTCATTTACCAGCAGCTGTTGTAAACGGTAACTAGCAACAATTCATGACCGTCGAACAGGTGGGACTGGAAAATAGGGGTTGGGGGGCGTGGAAAAAACGTCTAGACATTTATCTTATTTAAATAAAAGCAAAATTGTAAACATTTATGAAATCGCCACCCTTCGTAGTGTAATCGGTTAGGCGTTATAGTCTACAATGTGAGATGTCCTGCGGGCTTGAATCCCAGAAAGGGAATGGATATTTGTGTCGCTATCTCAGGTTAATTTAGTTTGTAAGCCGTCCCTTACCTATTAATTAAGCCTAACAGCACAAAACCGGGGACGTTAGCAAGCCCTTTAAATTAAAACATTAATTAATTATATTACATTGTTGTTAACAGCCCACATACATTTTCAACGAGCCATGCTATGAAAACAGTTCTAATTGTTTTTACAGAATGTAACTTTAGTTTCCAGTATTTTTTCAGCACGTAAATGTTTCAGAAAAAATGGCAAGCTTAAAATCAATTGATTATGAACGAAAATTTTAATATAGGATATATAAAAAGAGAAGTATATTATATGTAAGTCACTCAAGAAATAGGGTTAATTTTACTACCTTGGGAATTAATACGTGCACTTTAACACAATTTTAAAGAGAATTTTCAAGTTGTATGGTACGTAGGTACATATTATTTTTAATATTTTCATAATTTTTTTTATTATATTTTTAACCTTCAATTACAGCAATAAATAAATTCAGCGACATTTTGCCAATTCGTAACAATTTGTGTGCCTTGGCCGAGAGACAATTTGGAAAAATAGGAAATCAAACAGTAACTAGAAACGCTTGCTAAAATTTCTGTATTAATATAACAGTATATCCGGTTTGAATTTTGTGTGCGCGCTGAGCACAGCGAACGATACCTTAGCCTGGGATCGCGCGTGCATATGTTCGAATCTGACTCGCTCACCACATGTCTTAAGTGCAATGTGCTCAACTGACCTCAGTCTTGCCGTTGGTGACTTATTTAAGGATCTAGTTTCCTAGATTTATTAATTTTATGTTTGCTTACTTGTGTGTAGCGATGAACTGAACACTTTTGAATAACGCCTTTTCTACAATAATTATTTTGAAATATTGTTTATTTTTTTACTTCAGGCATAGGTTTTGAATAGGTACGGTACGGTCTATATGCCTACACGTTGATGAATACTGAGGGTTATAAGTTTATATTAAAAAATTACAGGAGAGTACGACTTATCTGGAACTAAAATAATAATTAGCCTTTCAAAAGTGCTTACTGTATTCCTAACCACCAGTAACTAATTTTATGACTTACTTTCGAAATTCAGAGCCAGTAGTGGAACATAGCATTACTTAAAAGAAATTATGAAGCTTAAGTGAGCCATGCTTATGTAAGACTGAGCTCAGAAAATAATTTATTTACCTTCAGTTACAATTACACAAATCAAAAGAGTTTTGGTATGTAAATAAATATTAGATCTACCTTAATATAACTTTTAAAAGATTCTGTATTTATAACTTAGTTGTATTTTTAAATAATTAACGTGGCGTTTATGTTGAGGATAAATTTAACAAAAAAAAACTAGATTTTAAGGAAAATTTCTTCTAAAATGTTGTACTAGATTGGTTTTTTCCCCTTCTTTCGCTAAAACAATATTTGAATTGTGTTTTTGTCTGGACGTAGGCGATGAAGTCTGCAACATTTAAGCCGTTTCGACTTGATAGCCACACCTCCACAGGAATTTTGCCACCCTCTTCCACTTTTTTGTATGTGACCAACTGCGTGTACACAGATCATCCATCAGGACCTAGGGAGTTGCACCGCTCTGCCCCTGGAAAGCGGGCCGCCCGCGGTGACAAATATTTGCTGGTTAGCGTAATACGATGAAATTCCGCACGACCGACTCGCGCGTTCATGAGTCGAGGCGCTGTTGACGAGCAGTCGCCTAGGTTACCGCGATACTTTCAATAAAACCCCCTCACGTCACCGCGTGTGCGGCCGTGGTAGAGCTCTGCTCTGGCGAGAAGACCGCTGTTACCACAGCGCGCGATCCAGGGGGGCGGCTCGTGTGAACACAGCATGTAGTATCTTCCTCTTACCAACGCACAGCAATCAAGCTATAAGTATACATTTAGTAATTTTGTGAATATCAATGCAGAATTACGCATTCGGAAAGCTGTCACTTATTACATTTTAATTAGTATGGGTACTACATATATTCACATGCTCAAAGCCAAGTGGCGCTATGGCAGACGTTGGACTCGCAATCTGGAGGACCCGGGTTCGATACCTAATTTCAATTTTCCATTGTTTGCTGAAACTGCTCCCGGCAAATACTGGGATGATCCCCATAACAAAGTCCGTGGCCGACTCCTCTCCCAACCCCTTTAATTGCAACACTTGTGTAAATTAAGGGCACCGCCTACCCGAGCGTGAGAGGCTCAAAAGTGACGGAGCAGTAAGGTCGACCTTGAAGCGCGCATCAAATGCCGCGTAGCCTCAACGAGCCAAGCGCTGAACAGCGTGAAAGCTTCCCGCCGAACGGTTTTTACTGTGGGACATAAAGCGGTGACCATATAATTTTATTGGTGGAAAGTTTGCAACTAAGTTCGGTGCAGGTCGCAACCTGAGTTTCACATACATCCGGTTAGTACATTTTGAAGTATGGAAGCCTGAAAAGGCAGTTTTTAGCCATGTTGGAGGGCTTAGAAACAGTGTTTTTAATGAGCGTGACGTCATAACAATGAGGTTCAGACCTTGTCTGAAGTTTGTTTTCTTTTCGTACGTTGGCACAATGGGCACACGACGAATATTTTCGTGGAAAAAAACCTGTTTACGAACACACAGCAACGCATTTTAAGCGTGAGGTAGGCGGCCGCCTTAAGGGCACGGTCTATCGCAATTTTCATCACCATTTTTTTTTTCATTTTTTATTTGTGCCAGATTTTGTTTCTTATTTTAGACACAAAATGTGACTAAATTTGGCACTTAGGACATTTTTTTATATCTAATAATTTTCACGTAATGGCTTGTTAAAGTCATATTTTGCATGTTTCCGTTTTAAGGACTACACTAAAATTAACTGATATACCAAACTAAAAAAAATCACAATGCATAAAGACATTGCAGGCCACAATGTCATGCTCATAAAAATAAAGAATAAAAATTATTTGTATTTTTAAAAAGTTCTGAGACTGAAAATAAAAATTTTAAAAATTTAATATATATTTTTTTAATACAAATAATTTTTATTCTTTACTTTGTGAGCCTGACATTGTAGCCTGTAATGTCTTTATCCACTGTGATTTTTGAGTTTGGTATATCAGTTGGTTTTAGCGTAGTCCTTAAAACGGAAACATGTAAAATATGACTTTAACAAGCCATTACGCGAAAACTATGGGAGATAAAAAAAAATTTAATAAGAGCCAAATTAAGACACATTTTGTGTCTAAAATAAGAGAAAAATATCTGGTACAAATAAAAAATAAAAAAACGGCGATGAAAATTGTAGTAGACCGCGCCTTTAAAGCCCACTTACGTCACCTTACCAATTATAATGCCAAAAACAACTGCATAGGTAATTGGTAGAGACATGCAAAATTCGCGTTATAATTTGGTAGCAGACTAAACTTCATTTTCCTATAGATAACAGAGCATAATCTGCGATTCAGTTGGTCACAAACATTTATATGTTGTCACTTACGTATGTTAAGTCTTTACAGAGATTGGCCTCTCTACTGTGTATTCGCCGCGGTAAGTCATGACAATATCGGCCAGCGGGAGACGTCGAACGAGCCTATAGTCACTTGGAGTCTAGTCAGCTGTCAGAAAATAACGCGAAATTCGCATTTCTCTAGTAGGCCTAATTGGTGAGGGAAATTTTCCATTTATACCTACACGTAAATGGCAATATACTATACTTCAGTCTGTAATTGTTCAGTGGACGATAGTTGCTTATACTATGTAGGAGGCCTGGTTAAATGTAATGTGCATTTCATTGTTTTATATAATAACGTTAGAAGCACTTCAATGGGTATATAAGAATCAATGTTATCACATGTAAGCTCTAAACACTCCTATACTTCGGAAATGTATATTTGAAGTCATATTTTGCAGTGTAGTTAACTTAGTTATTCGAACGCGACCTGAGACCTCTCCAAGCTTGACACTTCATGTAGTCGGGAAATGGTTCGATAGTTTGTTCGTTCCAAACACTGTAGGCCTAAAGAAAGAGCTATTTCATGTTATACTTAACTGGAGTGTAAGCAATAAGCATAACTGAAGTTCCTTTCTTAGCGTTTTCTGAATTAACAATTGCATTTTAATTCGTTATTCTACTCAGAGGTTAAACACCTCTTAGTTAAATTCTCAAGGCCTGAATTCTGTCAGTTAAAAATGACGTAAACATCAGTCTGTAATGTAACATATCGCTTAGAGTATAACTGGCATAATAATTTTACCTAAAAAAGTTAGTAACTTAATGAATTATTTACAATGTTGCATTGCAAACATATGGGTAATGAAGTCACGATGCATGCAATACAGTTACGGTGCGTGTTCTGGTGCTACGCTCATATAACATGTTTGGTTCCTCTCAAGATGTGAGGAGTGTTTGCCCAAAATTCTGACATGCAACATGCTGTATATTATCAAAAGAAACAAGAATATATATTTGCTATGACGCGTGGACTGGATCATGCTATTGCGGAATACTACATCGGTCAATACCTACCGTACAATTAAATATGACTCCTCTGGTATGTAGTGGCCAGTAATAGCTGAAATGCATACCGAAGTAACGTTACCCAACTCGCACGTTTTGCACTGTTACCACGATTTTTCGCGAAAAAAATTCTGCGACAGTTTGTTTCAATGCCTTATGTGCACATATGCAGCCCTGTATTATTGTCAGTGATTGGTTGTTTTTAACTCTCAGCGTCTAGAGTTCTACCCGCAAATCACAGACGTGTGGTGTCGCAGTAACCTTGTTCCTGTTGGCACAGTCAAGTGAGCCACGTCTATGCAATAATACCTGCCAAGAACCATGAAGCAAAGATCCACATGTGCAGAATTCTTTTCGGGAAAAATCGTGGGCTCTAGCTATTACATCATATACTATTAACTATAATGTAGAAACGGTGCGTTTTCGGAATAAGGTTAATGAACAACTCCTCTAGATGTTAGTATATTTCCTACAAAGTACTGAAAATACAATTTTGTAGCATCCTGTAGCCTACTACACATAGTAGGCAACTTGAATAATCTGTACCTTACTCGCTTGTTATTCACATATTTAAGAAATTCAAGGCTAATTCGTATGTTAAGAAACTTTTGATCAAAATATTAGATTAGTGTAGATAGAATTTAACCATGAAATATCATTGAGAAATTCTCAATGGCGTTGCAGCTACACATATTTAAAACGACGAAATAAAAGGTAAGCTATGCTGAAAGAAGAAAACTCGTGACATAATTGCTATTGGCTATAAACTGCAAACTGAGCACCTACAATAATTATAACTTACATAAGAAGAGGTTAGAAACCAAGAGGTATAAGTGACGTTCATAACATCTTCGCATCTCACACTAACAGCATATTTGATGACAGCTGTTTTCGTAAAACACCGTCAAAAATGGCCCACGAAACTGTGGCATACACACCTCTCAGCCACTACATTATAAACTTTACATTTTAACTAACAAAACAGCCACTAAACTCATGTCTCATGAAAATTCTCTTATACCTCTTGGCTTCTAAGCCCTTCAGTACGTCATTGTTGCCATAGATGTTAAATTTAGAGAGTTGTTAACGTTTTACACAGCCTTCTAAATTTAAGTTTTCATTTTGAAAATTATGAAGATAAATGGAAAATAACTGAACGAATAGTTTAACCAGTGCCCACTTATAAAAATTGCTGCCAGAAATAAAACGTGCTTTAGAAATTAATAAATACTGACTTCTGCGATTACTTTCCAAAAATGCTCTCACATTAATATCCAACAGACTCCAAATACATTAAATTATCAATACGCACAACTTTTTAGTCCTAAGTAGGCTACAGGAGGAACAAATAATGTCGATGGTTAATGAAGTTAAAATGGCGTGTCTGTCACAATGACTCGTAAGATCGAACTGAATTATTTTGCCTATGCGGTTTTCAATTTGAGTAGGCCTATATTATGTTTAGGAACACCCAATAATAACTCACTCAACTATAATACCTATATATTTTCTAAACGTTTACGCTTGGAAATGGCACGAGTGACAGCTAATTGGAGTGTGTAGAAAACTGCAGAAATTCTACGGTTCTAACAGGTAGAAAAATAATTATTAATTCATATTCATATCCTACAGTATAAGTTTACACTAAGGAAAATTATTTACCTCTCATCGTCTTCCCATACCGGCCCGAAATTCAAGATAAGATACGGAAAAAGAACAACAAAAACCACCTGACTTACTAGAATGAAATAATTAACTCATATATGAGGTAAATTGCGTCAAACTATAAAAAATTTAAAAACACCCGACAATATTTCATCGGAGAAAAAAAACTAAAAATTATGACAAATTTCTTCATTTCCTACAAATTAAAAAAAAATACGGTAGTGTGTTTAAATTTCTTTTTTGTATGGCTCATAATGTATTGTTATTAAATGTTAATTATTTCATTCTGTAAAGGTTTTTGTTACCTGTATTACATGCCGCTATGCAAAGACGATGAGAACTACAAAACAATTTTCACAACTGAAAACTAGTTACAAGTACTGCCTTCCAAAGTAAAACTATGTCGTACAAGTATAAAATAACACATTTTTGCCACCTAAGGGGATAAATCTTTAAAATGTGTTTTTTTTTTAATTAAACTTCTGTATACCATAAATTATGTGTTAATAATTTAAAAAGAAAGGTAAATAGGAAACAGAGAATGCGTTGATAAATACTTTAAGATAGCATATCTTTCAATTTATTTACTGTTTGATGAGTAATCGTAACTGTAAATACGCTTATTATTTACGAATATCAGTCTGACGTTAGTAAATATAAATACCCGTTTGCTCACTTAAACTTACAAAAATCTATTCAGTAATTCTTGATATCACTACTGGTTCTGAATTTCAAAATTAAGTCAAACAAATTACACTGAAAAAAATACATATAAGTCACTACAAAATATTTTGTTAAAATGGACCTTACAAAATTTTTTTGTAGTGACCACAAAAAAATTTTGCTGTCCCCAATAAAATTTTGCAGTGTCTACAAAAAAAAATTGTAACCACTACAAAAAAATTTGGTAAGGTCCATTTTAACAAAATATTTTTCAGTGACTAATAAGTATTTTTTTTTCAGCGTAGGAACAGTTAAGCCAACATTAATTCAATAAATATAGGAAACTCCCGCCTCAAGGGGGAGTGTTAGAAAATTTTATTGTATTTACAGTTTTTGAGCCATAACATTTATTCAAATTGTATGATCAACATTTTTTCTTTGACGAAGCACAGGGTATATTCTGGTAAACTGTTTGACATAGGGTGAATAATAATGGAATCTTTCATTAATACATCATGCAGAATCATTGCAAGAATTCTTTAAAGTTAATCTATAATTCTCTTGCAATGATTCTGCATGACAAATTAATGAAATATTCCATTATTGTTTATGCCAAGCAGTTTGCCAAGAATATATACTATGCTTAGAGTTGATAGGTAGGCCCATGAAATTTTCGCGAAAATAATTTTGCCCCACTTTATTTTAGTGCCTTACGTGCTTCAAGGTTATTGGCAGTGTGTCTTTGTAAAGTTATGTCCCTCATTTGACTGTGCCAATCACACAAAATGTTATTGCAACACCACACGTCTGTGATTTACAGGTTGAAACTCAAAAAACGAGAATGTTAAAACATCCAATCAACGACTATGAAACAGAAATGCAGATGTGAACGTAAGGCGCTGGAACAAACTGAGGCAAAATTATTTTTGCGAAAAGTTCATGGCCCTAATGATGGTATATCGCGAAAATCTTTTGTGCTAACATACCCTTGAAACCACTGTAGTTTCTTGCAACATATATGATTCGGCGTTAGGCGTCTGAAACAACGTAGCTGTCTGCAGACCAATAATTTGCATCACATATAAAAATAGCGGGACTCTTATTGGCTTAGTCAAATAAGGCAACAGCCCCACGTACAAGCGAAAGCCCGTCATCTTCTCATAAACTGAATGTACGTTGAAACCCTGCAAACAGTCAAGTTTTCACGCAATAAGGAATAATGTCTAACTATGCTTTGTCGCAGAGAATACCAACTGAATAATTTTACCACTCAGAAATTGAAAATACAAAGATAATTAAAATAGATCGCAGGCTTTCGTGACCGTGTCTGCATTTTCTTGGCTTCTGGATGTGAGCCGCGTCAGGAGATTGTCTTGCGACGTTTCGGCAGTCATTGCAGCTGCCATCATCAGGTAGTCGAAGTCTGGGACCAACTGAGCTCCGACTCCGACTACCTGATAATGGCAGCTGCAATGACTGCCGAAACGTCGCAAGACAATCTCCTAACGCAGCTCACACCCAGAAGCCAAGAAAAATACAATGATAATTGTTTAACACTCCCTCTTAATTCTGTCAGGATGTTACTGGGTTACTCGCTAATATCTTCAGGAGCTGGACTAACCTCCTTAGCTGTGTGACCCGCCTATAAAGGGAGATGGGCTAACAATCCTTGACGACCCCGCCGCAGACTCTCCTCGTCACGGCAGACCTCTTTGACCGGCGCCAAAGACGCGTCAGGACCTCGGGGGTGAAGGTCACTGCGTCACACCGCACCAACCACTCCCACCCTCCCTCTTCACTTTGCTAGCTGCTGCACGGTTATATGGACACTTGCGACAAGCTGCTGTAACTATCGTCTCGCTGCACTTTACCACCCCTATCGCCAGCTCACCGTCCTACAATTTTACGTGTTCTTGTGAATAGCTTTTGAAATTCGTTTGAGCGCGCCTTCATAATACTTATCGTATGTCATGAGCAATGGCGTATGTCCACAAGCAAAAAAATTCTAATACTTATCGTAATAATTTGAAGTTAAGGTAACTAATAAGATCCTTGCCCGTATTGTTTAGTTCGCAACTAGTTTATAATGCGTATATATATATATATATATATATATATATATATATATATATATATATATATTTAACTTATTTTTTAATTATAAATATATATATACGCATATAATGCTTATTTATTATATTTCGCTAGGTTATATTTTATTATTTCTCTTTATTTGGCTTAGTGTGTGACATGTTTCTTTGCAGTTATTTTTACGTATTTTTTTTATTTTGCACGTACGTTCTGTTTATAAAGTTAATCTTATGTCTTGTTTAATGTCGTTGTAAGAAAAATTAAAATTATAGACATAGCATAGAGGCCTACATAGCCTACGTACACACAATTACACACATACACACACCTATATCATTTATGTGTTTATGTTCCGGAACATATACCTTTCGGGGTATATTATGTAGCCTACTTAGTAAATGTTTGAATGTTATTCTGTTACGTATCAGGCAGAAAATAAGAATGTTTTGCTCTTTTTGCCTGTAATAACTTTTACAAAAGATTTTAAACCAACTATAGGTTACTCGATTATAGACTGTGTACTGCAGAAGGATTCGAAACTATTTCAGTTAATAGTTTGCAGAAATGTGCGACCTTAGTTCGCCAATATTTTTAGTGATGCTTGTTGAGAACCAGTCTATATAATTTCAATCTTCTTTTTATTTTCTTATGTTATCTCAATTGACTCGCTGTTACAGGCTTAAAAATCTAGGGTGGTAATGCGAGTGTAAATTAAAATGAGGTGAATTTGCAAGGCACGTGAAACATTCCCCGTTATTTTATTTGAAACGATTACATTCAAAATGAATTGTGCGAAAAAAAAAAACCATAGAAAAGTCACAGCGAATGTGTAAGGAAATATTCGCTAACAATGTGAGGTTAATATTTACCTTTATGCTGGTGTACGAATATTGTAAAACATTTATCGAATGTAGATCGTACGTCATTCACAAGTATTCCAACCCGTCCATTTTCTACGTGACTTTGTTTCGTCACATAGATTCTCATTTTACGTAATTGAGAATATTTCATCCTCAGATGATTAACATTGGCTTTAACACATAGAAGGTTGCTATCGTCTGCTATACAGCATGGCAGCGACATTAAACAACAAACAATGATTCGGCTTGGAGTGCATGTGATTAAGTTCACGTAAATTTTGCGTGTCTTCCACCTGTGACACGGTCTTCTGCAGCTAAATCACGTTATTAATTTTTAAGCTTTAAGCTACGGATTTAAAAGAACAGGGAATCAGTTTGAAAAGGAATTAATTCTCAACGGACAAATTTAAAAGGTAGGTTTAAAATTTTGCACTAAATATCTTTCTGCGTTATAAAAGGACGGAGAAAAAAACAACCTTGCTAAATTGTATTCTCGGGAAAAAAACATTATTTTAAATAACTTTTTCAATATTAGTAAATTTACTGAAAATAAGTAACTGGCACATTTTAAGGTATGGCAGAATAATTCCCGAAATTACAGTGGGTAATTTTTCGTGTTAGTTACCTTTTCAGTTGGTCGATTGAGAAGTCAGCATGAAAAAAATTTACTTTTACAAAAAATCCTTGGAAACTAGTTTCCAAAAAAATATATAGCCTATGGCCTATATATTTTCGTATGTTTACAATGATATTGCAAACTTTAAAGAAAAGGCTTGTAAAGTATATAAACATGTGTTTATATTCAAAAACATTTCTGTATATTTACTAAAAATAATTTAATATTTCTAAAATAAGTTCTTGTACATTTTTTCAATGTTTGAAGTGACACAAAAAATTGGCAACCTGTTTCCAAGATTTTTTTCGTGAAAATGCAGAATATATTGTACGTAAAATTTTAAAGGCGTTAAAGGTTATTTTGTTTAATATCAAACACTCTGTTCAAAAAAATATATCCCACGGGTAGGAAAATTTAGACCTCTTTAATGACCTGCGGCAATCTTGTTGTAGTGCCTAGACTGGTATTGTTTTTACATAACTTTACAAGCTTTTTTTTTATAAAAGTACGATTCTTTTTTTTCTACTGCGCAGTTAACTTTTAACTTTAATTGTTCTTTTAAACGTTCTGGTTGCAGGCTAAGCAAGACAAAGTTCTATGTTCTTCCCCAAAAGATACATCAATACTTTAAAATTTCCGGAACAGTCATTTATTTACCCGTAACTTTGTACACTAAGAAAATCTTGTATTGGAAATTATTCAAAGATACTTTCATGTAGGCCTCTTAATACGCTACACACGCTTAACATAATGTACTCAATATTTACAAGTAATTTATACGTAATAAAATATGCAGCAAATTGTAATTGCAACTAAATTAAAAATACATCTGGTGTTGACTTTTACAAACTTTTTTTTTGTAGTTTGACAGCTTGATGAAGTTTATGTAATTTTATTTTACATAAAACACCGTGTTGATAATTTTATTTGAGTCCATGCATGATTTAATAGTAATTTTAACTAACTTTATAACAACAATTTTGTCAATTTGCTTTCAAGACCCTTTCAAACAAATCTGTATACGATTCATACAGTCATTTACGATATTCAGAACGCCATAAATAAACTGCAGTTCACTTGTGGTGCACATTTTAATAAAGCCTACATTTAAGGTAGATTAAAGTAAAACATTTAACAATATGAATATTATAGTTGTAAGTATCTTAATAGCCGTATCAGCTGATGATGTTCTGCCTACTGACAAATGAATTCGGGACCAGTGTCTCGAGATTAGCATTTCAATGGAATGGCACATAGCCTACATATATTTATACACCTATTATTATCTCACTGACATGCACGTAAGTATGTCGACTTTAGGATGCACATAACCTAGTCAGTATGAAAGAACTGCGTAAAAAGTTAAATGTGAGACATGCGACATTTCACAACTTACTTTAATTGACCTTGAATAATTTGCATACAGTAGGCCTAGATATAACAACAGGGATACGTCAATTGGACACGGTTTCAGTTTACATTTTTCTTTGTTATTATCACTAGGATTGTGACAGTCTACACAACAACTAGGATTGTGACCTTAGTCTACACAACAACGCGTTACAAGGAAATTTGCTTTTGTTCTTCAGTTGGCTAATAACTTATTTATGAGTAAAATGACATGTAGAAACTTTTATAAATATATCAGAAAAAATATTATGCATAGGCCTTAGGCCTACGTAATTTAATTTTGTTATTCATTTATAAGCAGTAATATTAATATGCAATAAAATTAATTGATTTAGTCATTTGCAGTTACTAAAAAAGTACTAATTTTAAATCGAATAATTTAATTAGTTCAAGCCACATCTAAATAAACTTTTCCCAACATTACAGGTCACTTACCACACTAACAACACCACTAGACATGTAATAACTTAGGTAATTCCTAATTCTTAAGATTCAGAGATCTTGTTTGAACTTAATACTACAGTAGTTTAGGCCTTCAGAATCTCTGTTATCACCACACTTTTACTTTTTGCAGAAAAGTTTCTATCATTATCTTACTGCCAGAAAAATTCTCCATTAAATTACGAAAATCATGGGGTATATAAACTTTTCCAAGCCTGTTTCGGACATGGGTCTAAGTGATTAATAAAGTTTTAAATCTACATATAACAGAAAAAAAATTTTTTTTGCATAAGCGTTGTTTAGTTACACTTTTGTGGCACTATATCCCTATAAATAAATAGGCAACATGTACATCTATATCATTACAGAAATAGTTAATATTTTTTATAGCATGTAAAATTATAACTCTTGGTAAGCAGGCTACTTCATGTCCTGATAACTGTTTACGCAGGACATATATTTTATTCTATCCTTAGATAGAATAATTTTTTGATTAGCATTATATTATATTTAACATTTTAAACCATAGCTCCGAGGCAGAGAGATCGATATATAAGCCTAGTAAAACGCTTTGAATAAATAAAATACATAAAGATTTTTTTTAAGGATTTTACGTTGAATTTTGTACGAATATCCTGTAACATAGTTTCTCTAACAATTGTACAAATAAATTTAGACCTTTCCACAATCACATGTTCAAGAAAGTGAAAAATTAAACTGTGATCGAAATAGTTATTTGTGAAGATATTGACAACTAACCTTTACTGCACTGAACTATTTCTTAACAGCAAAAGTTTTAACGGATACATCCTTATGTGAGCTGAAACCGAAGGAAGAATTTTCGGTTAACAATATACCTCCTAAAAAAATTTGGACTTTCTTGTACTTTTACAAATCCTTGTAAAAGTACAAATAAAATATTTGTGAAATTAAACGTTTGTAAAGTTACATAGGTAAAATCTGTAAAACTACGAAGGACTCACTTGTACCTAACTTATAGGCCCTATATCGAAAGTTCCTACATTGAAAAATTGTGTGTAAAAAATGACAAGGCACATCTTTGTAGCTGCACAAACATTTGTAAATGATGAAAAAATTTCCTTGCAAAATTATTAGTTTGTAATAATATAAGGATTTAGCACCTCCAATTAATATTATTTTTTGTTTATTCAAAAGTTATTTGATAAATTAGTCAGTGTTATTTATGAAGTACAATAAGCATTTAAATTAATTATTTTATAGTTGAAAGTACAACTACAAGGCTATGCCTTGTAATTTTACAAACATATAGGCCCCTACTTTGCATTTTATTACAAGTACAACCACTGTAGTTTTACAAGGAATTTCTTTGGCAACTGGGTTTCCAAAGATTTACCTTGTAAAAGTACAAAACAATTTTTACAGTGTAGCATAATACTTCCAAATAAATGCCCGTAAATTAGAGGAAATTTTTAAAAACACGCACAAAAGCTTTGGCAGGAATAGAGGCCATCTAAAGAAACGAATTTCCAGGTCACCAAAACGAATTTTAAGAGAATGTTTCTGTTACTTGTAAAATTTTTGTAAACAAAATTAATTTTCCTTACAATAAAATAATTCACAAACTTTCTCCCACCGAAAAATTAAAACCTTTTAGCGTTTTTATAAAAAAAGTTTCTTGGAAACAAGTTCATAAGAAAATCAATTAAAACAGTTCGGAGGATATTATTCAAAACTTTAACATTGAACATATGCTGATAATACATAAATATAATCAATAAATAACGGTATTATGTAAATTTAAGTATGCAGACGAGCAAGTTAATGCGTAAGGTTCACATAGGATTTTTGCCTAACAGCTAATAACGTTGTAAACATAGGATGCTAAAGTATTTTATTTTAAAGTTAAAATGACGGTTTCCAAAGAGTAATTTCTTGAAATAAAATAATTTATTTTTTCCTGCGTTGATTAAAATTTACGACAGGCGCAAATAAATTTAAGATATTTCTGCAGCCCTTCCCGGCACTAATTTTAGTTTTAGTAGCAATATCCCCCCCCCCCCCGGCATTTGAGAAATATGCATTGCTCATCTGTTTACTAACACTTTTTATGACGAAGACAACAACTAAATTTAATTATCAAGTTTTAATATTGTTTTGCTGTAGGTTTAACATTTCTCACAGTGTTCTGCTAAATCAACAAGTTGTAAAGTAGGCCTAACATCACGATTTCTTTTTCACAACCACAGCAACCAATTTACAAGTTGTGTTTAAGCAAATGATTAATGGAATTTTGGTATGGTAGTGGCAAACTCCAAATTACGAACCTAATAGAAGGTTAATTTTACTTAGGTATGTGTAAAACCCTACATATTTACGCAAGTGTAACAAAGTTTTGTTTATCAATATCATCGCTTTTTAAAACAGTTTTCCAAACATAATTAGTTTTTCCTTCATGATAAAAAAAAACTTTATTCGGTACGATGTCCGAAAATGTGGGTTTGCATTTGATTTGCTATTTTTCGACACTATTAGTCTACTGTTGTACACTGCAAATAAGGGCCTTTAAGTTGACATCTTTTAAATATTTTCATGTAATTTTTTACAAATAAAATTACTTCATCAAAGTGCATGAATTATTATTTTAATTATGAAATATGCTTGTTAATGGTAGTTTTCAAAAACTAAGCATATCCTTGGTTGAGAGAAAAAATATTCTGGGTTCACCAGGCATGGAGGTTGTAGGGATAGCTATTGAAATGTGTGGTAGTGAAACAGTTTTAGCTAATATGTATAAAAGTCTTAAGTCGACATATCAACCACTCTGGAGTAGGCCTACGTTTGAAATAAAGGTAATGCTAATTATATATTGAATAAGTTAATGTTATTAGACCAACACGAGTAGCGTAAATACGAACAAAGTAGTCTACATAGTTAAAATAAAAATAATTAGCCTTTATTTTGCATTCGTACTTTACATTTTATTAGAAACAAGATGCTTTTATTAAAAATTCCGAAAAACCAAATGTGATACGAAATCTCTCGTGAACCGCATGTTGAATTGAATCTGATTATGACACAGGACACTGCAGTGCGATAGTAGACCCTATAAGCCCAATGAAACCAGCAGTTGAATTCAATACACACTTTTATTTTTATATGGACGTTATGTATGTTATAGAAGGCCTATGTGTGTATACATAGGTCTACATATCTAGCATGTTTGTTGCAATCTGGATAAACATGTTTAAATTAAAATTATTTTCAGGTATTTTAACAACACATACCAAATTTAATTTTGTTTTATCAAATACTTCATATCTACTTAAAATGTTAAAGTTACAACTCCTCCTGTCATCCCTCCCCCTTTAAAATCACTTAAACATTTCTTCTTGAAATTTGTATAAAATTTAATTAAATATAATTAAATTGTCTTATCACTTGGTGTGTTACTTAACATTATCATGTTGCACTAGAGATTTTATTTACATGATTTGTTGGCATTATAATACCTTGTCGTGAATCTGTTTTTCGAATAATGTAGAACTAAATAAGTATGTAAATATTTATGACTAATCCTACCCTGTACGAACTGAACAAAAACTCAAGGCAAAAAAAAAGGTGAAAATTACAACGATAACATAATGTTGTTTACGAGAGCACGAGTGTTGGTTTATGATTTCCATTCCTGGCTGCCTCGCAAGTAGCATGATATGCGTGTTTAGCAAGTCTTCTGCCACAATAAGCCTACGCGGCCAGGTTAATATTATTGTTATTATTTTCCGCCTCCGGTACGGGCGCCGAGCGCGTGTATACACAACTGTTGCCAAGGGCAACGCGGATTTTCAAAAGAACCCACCCCCTTCCTTCCACACGTTCACCTCCCTTCCCTCCGGCGCCGGCCCCCTCCCCCCTTCTGCAAGGTGTGTTTTTAAGCGTGGAGCCCACCCACTCGGGCATTACAGTGGGCGGGAGTCGCCATGACAACCAATCTGGCGCGCCAGCTGAGACGCCCGCGCATGCGTGTCCCCGCCTATGTCACGTGGTGTGACGTCATCGGCGGCGGGCGCGCCTTTGCTTTTACCTTCTCCTCCTCACCTACACCCCCTCCACCGCGTGAGGTGGGCCGTGGAGGCCCCGCCCACCCAGCTTCCCCTACTTTCCCTCAGTCCCTCCTCCCTCTTCACCCGCGCACGGCAGCCTGTTGCTAGCTGCGCCTAGTAGTCAGGCAACGCGCGCCACAACAACCGGACGGGTCTTGGCGGCAAAAAAAACGTGGGGCGCGATCGGGCGAAGAACCTCCGGGCTCATACTAAACATTGTTGGCCTCAGAAAAAAATATATCTTCGCTAATTGTTGCCTGTCTGTCATTCGAGTTGTTAAAACTATTTTCCTCCCTAAGAAGTTTTATCTCCTAGTTAAACGACTTCTACATATCTGATAAGAGTATAACGTAAAATAAAAGCTTTAAGAGATGCTGTAGGGATCGAGAGAGGACTCGCCTCCCGAGGGACACGAGGGAAGACAGTAGCTTCCAGCCACGGTGTTGGAGGAAGAGTGGTCGGGAGCGGGCGGAGGTAGGTCAGCGACGACGCGGCGAGCACGGGCGGGCCACAAGAGAACCGGCGCAAGTTTCGGGAAACAAAAGGCTGACAAAACAATAATCATCCTTCGTTGGCCGACGTGCGGGAAGGGTGCGGCACCCTCCCACGAGACGCACGCAGCTGGTCGGCCCGCCTGCCGCGAGGGACGGCGCACTTCAGCGCCCCTAGCGGCGCACGTCGGTACCACAGCTGGTGTCCGCGGCGGGCAGCACGAACGTCAGCCGCTGCAACTGCGAGAGCTCTTCTATGCTCTTCCTCGGACTCAGGTAACCAGCTCCTGGACATGTCTATGTACATAGTTCTTCAATAGCCACCGCCGTGCTAGCAAATCGCTTTTTTTTATTCTTTTTCGGGAATTCGACACGTTACGTGTTTGTGATGTTCAGGAAGTTTCTGTAAAGTTTAGGCTAATGGAGTGTATTGTTAATGGTTCTTTAATCTAATTATTGAACTGCGTTTTCTAATATTGATTATTGCTATTGGCCTTGGGCGAAAGCTGTAGGTAATTTATAACAGAAATAAAAAAGTGTCTTTGTACGTGTACACGGGTTCATGTCCAGGGAGAGGGCAAAAAGTGGCCTTGTTTCTCGGCCTCACGTTCTGCACGGCATCACTGTTTGTAACTTATTACAAGTAAAATTATTTGCAATTTGAAATGTAGGAAAAACGTACCCACCCTATGTCGTGATAACACGAATAAGCACAGGTGAAGGATAAATTTGAGTAGACTATAGGCACTCTTCATGGAACATTTCTACACGTAATGCACGATGCATTTATTTTCATAATGTGTTTCTGTTCTAGAAAAAAAATCACTGTTCACTTTTGACTGAAATAACTGCTCTTCAATTCAAAAGCAGACAGAAAATTAAATTTAAGTTGCCTTATATTTGTGTTGCCCCCGGCCTAACATCATTAAAAATGGCCCTGGGGTGATTGAATGTTCAGTAACCAATCGCAATACGACGATGTCTAAATGACACCATTGGTCTAAGCGAATGCAGAGTTAATTAATATTGGCAGTGACGTACTGGAGGCTATTTGCATTACACTATGAGAGGTTTGAGTTATTTGAAAATGCAGTAACACAGGTGTCCACTTCAAAAGGCCCCTGACGTAACTGCCAAAACGGGCGGCTTTAATTACGTCGCAACAAGCCATCTTCTAACTATATATTCTTATATCTATGCAGGTAACCATCTTGGCCTTATCCCTGGCTGTCTGCAAGCGCTACCAACCCTCTTTTTTTCTAGAAGGCAGAGACTCGTAAATTTCGTGTGTTCATTATAGGCTAAGACAAGTGTGAAGTCATGTTAGTATGAGTTACTTTAGCAATTGGTAGGCCTACACTGTTTACTGAACTTGTTCTTGAGGAATCTATACCAATAGCAAGCCTACACGAGAACCCTATCTGAATACAGCGATATCACTCACGAAACATCAGCCAATGAACAATTACTTGAAGGCAAAATTTACAGTTTGCATAGGGCAGGTAGCTAGTTGAACCCGAGAAATGTCCAGGTCTCTTAACAGCATATTATCAAACACGCTAAATTTCCGGTGTGATCTAATTCCTCGAATACTTGAATCGATTCGCCTGAAAATAATTTTTACACCGAATGCAACTTAAATACAAAACGTAATCACAGTGCCTATCGGTATTTATAGAGTTATGCTCTTCAATTATAGTTAGGGTAAAGAATCCAGAAAAAAATCGACGAAATTCTCATCAATTTGGACACTCATCGAGCGAGAGAAATACTGAGTCTTAGCTTCTTAGCTAGATATGTTGGCTACAATTTACTGTCATAAAATGTTGGTTTTTACGTTTTTAATGCACAACGAGAGCTAACTTGTACTAATTTCTGTTTCCCATGGTTTCCCAAAATCACTCCAGGCGATTGCAGGGATGGTCCCTTAACAAAGGCCATGGCCGACTCCTCTCCCAGTTCCTGTCATTGTATCAAGTTATGTCACCGTCTCTAATGGCCTCGCTGTCGACGAGACGTTCGGTTGCCCTCAGTTCCACCGTCGGTAGTTGTTGTCTCCTGTTTCATTCACCAAGCGTATAGTAGTTTGCAAGCTTTGTTACAACCTGTAACAGGACGTCGGTCTCTACACGACAACTTAAAACCATATATGATCCCAGAATGTAGTGAAATAAACGTTAGCAAAAAAAAAAAAAACATTGTAGCTATGCCTTTCGCGCACATCAGCATCTTTGATTCATGGCTAGAGACGGGAAAAATTCTCGAGTACACTGATCTATAGGCTAGCATCCAAGAATATATGTGTATTCAAGCAGATAACAGCTGTTTATTAGCTGCTCTCCGACACAGTGGTAAAGGTCTCCACTTTATAACTTTTTGTTATTGCCTCAGCGACTTCCAGGAACTGCCATAAGTAGAGACTTGCAAAATTCGCGTTATCATTTGGTAGCAGACTAAACTTCACTTTCCTATACATAACAGAGCATAATCTGCAATTCAGTTTGTCACGGACTTTTGTGTGTTGTCATTGACGTGTGTTACGTCTTTACAGAGACTGGCCTCTCTCAAGTCCCGACAATATCGGCTAGCGGGAGACGTCGAACGAGTCACGTGGAATGAAGTCAGCTGCCAGAAAATAACGCGAATTATTTTGCACGTCTCTAGTCATAAGAGTCGAGGGCCAATAACGACCATAACACGAACTTAAGTAGTTGGAATTATAGCTTGTTTCCAAAAGAAAACGCGAATTTTTCAGATCACTATTCACGGTCAATGATAGCATGTTTTTAATTTTCACGCGTCTTGGGTTCTACTCGTACATAACAGGCGAGTGGTGTCGCAATAACACATTTTCTGATTGACAATGTCTACACAAGAGCACGCTGTCAATAACTGGTGTGTACGTAAGGTACTGAATCGGTTTAGTGCAATAATCTTTTCACAAAAATCTGGGGTCCTTAATAACACAGTAAAAAATCGTACTTTTGTAAGAGAAAGCGTGTTAACTAATGTCAAAACATTTATCAGTCCTGGCAGTACGACAACAATGTCGCAGGTAATTAAGGTGCTGTAAGTTTTCCAACTATCCGAGAGACTAGAGGGATACATGTATGTGAGCCTGTTGTTCGATGTAAAATAAAATATCATTCAAAGGCCTGTGGAATTATACAACATATTTTGTACTTTTACAAAAAAAAATCTTAGAAACCGGTAGCAAAAAAAAATTGTGTCAACGTTTGTTGTAATATGTACAAGAATTTAGTTGTAAATGTACAAAAAATATAATAACTATACAAAAATGTTTCTAAATGTACAGAAATGTTTCTATATTCTCAAGAATTTTCTGTCAAGCGTACTATAGATTTGTGTACTTGTAATTTTTTCTGTTAACAAGTATCCATAGCCTAGCATTTTTTTGTAAAAGAACAAAAAATTTACTGTGAGTAGAGATATACAAATTTTACAAATTTTTGCGGGGAGGTGACAATCTAAAATCCAATAATGTTAAATGTTTGTGTAACAATCGAGTTCCCGATATTTTCGCAAGTTCAACGACCTGCAACTTGGACTACATAGATAGAAGCTAATTGTTCATTGGCTGCTGCACCAACGAGTGTCCAGTTTTACGTCTGACTCCCGTCTGAGTTTTCATAATGGTTTGCTATAGTTTCAAATGTCCTCAAGGACGAACTACAAAAAACAGTGATCTAATTGGGGAATTAACGTAGGCCTATCAGTAAATGAGTTGAAAATCGAACATTCACCTCACATCAGTTCGCGAAATTTCTACGAGTCTTACATGCGTTGGACCACCAATTTTTTTATTAAAATGAATACGATACGCTTATATAGGCACCCTATGTACAATTATCTCTTCTCTGTTAACTGATAATTTGTCCTTGTGTAATGACTGTTCCTTTTTACTGGATAAATAAGAATTACGTCACTCCAAGATAGGGCCCCTACCTGTGATGATTCGAGCGCAGGCATTTACCCCAGATAACCGCTAAATGTAAGAGAATCTGGGGTTGTGCACAGTTGTATTCTTGCACTAGATTGTTCAGTCGCCTTGCGTGCACAACTGCAGATCTAATTAATGATTACGGCCAGTACGTCTTAGTACAAAGATGCACATCTGTGGTGTGCGGTTATAACGCCTAAAATATGACAGTAAATAAGTCAATCTCTGGCCATGACCTACGTTACTCAGATTTGAATTATTGGAGTTTTGTCAACAGGTTTTAGTGAACCCTCGAAATTTCCCGGTCTCTATAAATAACTATATCTTGATGTGTAAACAAGGAAGCAGTAAGCTAGAGTAAACGGCAAATAGCAGCACATGCTTCACAATTATATACTCTCTAGGTCAGCCATACTTAAGGTCTGAGCACTTTGGACCGTGAACTTCTCTTGTACAAATATTTCCTACAAAAATAATTGCGCTTTTATATAGTAAATCCTAAAAATATATATATTTAACATAAGAAAGAACCGAGCTATGCCGTGATAAACCGTGATAAATTGCTGTTCCTTAGAAACACGTGCAACCGCATTTGTAAAAATTTTTATTTTATTTAATTTTTTTTTATATTTCTACGCGTTTACTCGCAGATATGGAATACTACATTTCGCCAGAAAATGTACATCAGTATCCATGTTCGTTTGCTTTTCCTTGAGATTAAAAATATTATCGTTAATATGCCTGAACATTCGCTAATATTTTAACTTACCTACACAGTTTCCTTGGTAAGAGAAAAGTATAGACATATGTCTGAAAAACATTGTGAGTAAAAATAGTTTGGTAAGAGGTTAGCTGCGATACCTTGACTGCGCATAAATCTGTGTACTTGTAAAAAAATAGGAATTAGTTTCCAAGAAATATTTTTGTAAGTTTACAAAAAGATTGCGAACTTTACAGGAAATTCTTGTAAATCCTCTATCTGTAATATATTTACAAAAATAACTGTACATTTACAAATAAATTCTTGTACATTTAACAATTAAGTGTCACAAAAATCTTTAGTCAACCAGTTCCCAAGAAATTTGTTTTGCGAAGTACAAAACACATTGGAAAATGTGACAGGCCATCGAAGGTTATTTTATTTCACGTCGCACACTTTGCTCACAAAAACATATCCCACTAGTCTCCACAGACATTTGGAAAATGTAACCACTTTAATTACCTGCGACATCCTTAACGCTTATGTCACGCTAAAATACGTGACAAGATAGCCTCACGTGTATATGTGAACGTCAAACACTAAATTCTTCACATGGAATCTTCTTCTAGATGCGCCGTTATAGAGGTTAAAAGATTTACTTCGTCCGCAGCCTGAATCACGCAATCTCATATTATTTAGTGAAATAAGAACTTAAGTATTAGGCCTACGTCTTGAGTCAAACTGCTAATGCTGTCAACCATGAATTTATATCTTCCAAGCATGACTGAAGTTGGCTGCGTTTATTTCATGCGTTAGTTACTCAGTCAACATAAATATTTTCAAAAAAATTCTCCTGAAGTTCTTAAGTGTTAATGGTAGTTTTAAACTAATATTCAGTATATTTTTAGCATGTAGGTATTTGACTGTTTATAAGACCAAAAGTACTGCGCTACCACCACGCTTCTATCATATCTACTATTTAACACGCGTTCACTGAAAAAAATACTTATAAGTCACTGCAAAATATTTTGTTAAAATGGACCTTACCATTTTTTTTTTTTTTTAGTGGTTAAAATTTTTTTTGTAGTGGTTACAAAATTTTTTTGTAGTCACTGCAAAACTTTATTGGGAACAGCAAAATTTTTTTGTGGTCACTACAAAAATATTTGGTAGGGTCTATTTTAACAAAATATTTTGCAGTGACTAATAAGTATTTTTTTCAGTGAATTTACTTTAAAGTGGTAATTTTATAAAAAAAATTAATTCCTGAAGGACCATCTTAAGGGTTTCTGATACTGAAATATTTAGTTCCCAACAGTACAAGTTAGTGCTTTAAACTTTAAATTTCGTCTTGTGGTCCTACTCTTTTAGAGTCATAGTGTTACGTGCTTGATCAAATACAGGGCTACTTAAATTTATTTATTTCTTAACTGTATAAAATTTTACTTCGTGAAATACTTGAAGAATAAAAAAATATTGCGTTGTAACGTTGTTAAACAAATGTAGGTCACTGGAATTTGAGTAGGTTATATTGTACAAATACTGTAAGACTATTTTCAGGTAAAATTTCGTATAATAGGTGTACATTTTTTCTATTCTTTTACACATCAGAGGTGCGTACGATAATTGTTTAATTGCTCAAGCATTTCCAAACATCCGTGCATAAGGACGCGTGCAGTGACATCACTACATTTGATGGAAGGGAAGAAAATTATCTTCTAGAGGCTCGCCTACCTGATTACTGAAACGCGTAGCAACGATTTACTCGTGGATTTATTTTACGAAATGTTTATTTCCAACGCGCTGTTGTACGAAAAGGAAACCCATTTCAGAAAAGGGTTGTTGCGTAAACTCTTAAACATTAGGTCTGTGCTCTGCGAAATTCTGATTAAAAGTCTTTCAACATTGCAGAAGATATATATAGCATATATATATATATATATATATATATATATTTATTTATATATATAAATATATATATATATATATATATATATATATACACATATATAAATAAGTGAAAGGCTGTATCAGAATTAAGTCCACGCAGATTGATACGAAACTATCGTAAAACGAGCTTTAAGTGTCCTAAAATTGTAACAATAAGTAAGGCGACAGGTTCAACGCTTAAAATCCCAACAAAGTCTTATTGTATCACAGGAATGACACAATAATTCGCGCTAGGTAGGTATCTTGTACGTCCTTTCAAAACTACTTTTTGCCACAAGGCATTTTCGTTTGAATATACTTTGACACAACGCAATTTTTGTTAAAGGTAGAAAGTAATAGTAACAAATAATTGTGTTATTGCTAAAAAAAATCAATGTAAAATATTTGATAGTATTATTTGTAGCTTTTTAAAGGCAAGCTTAATACTAAAAAAAAAAGGAAACACTGCAAAGAAAGTTAAAAAAAAAAAAAAAAAAGGAGATATTCTTTTCAACAAAACTACGTTAAAGTGGCTCGTATTTAAACACAATTTCTACTGTGGTAATGAAGGAATTTTTAGAGTGGCGTTAGAGCAGTGGCTCACTAGGTGCTAACGTAAGACTTGCTCCTTGAATTATTTGACTCTAACGAGCTGAACAGTACCAGACAGTAGACATGAGAAAATCCGAGCAACTTTATTTATATATATATATATATATATGTGTGTGTGTGTGTGTATGTGTGTGCGTGCGTATGCGTATACGTGAGGTTTACAAGTAGATTAGCTCGCTTTATCAGAGAAAATCAGTTTCATCCGTCCTGACCCACTTTCTGAACATCGCCATAACAAAGCGAAAATTGGGCATCTACAACGCCAGCAAGTTGTATTTGTTTCTATTTTACCACTCTTTCACTATATCGTCAGTCAGAATCTTCACGAGTATAGTCCTGTGTTAAATATGTTTGTTCTGTGCATAATATTCGCCCAACTTAAGCTCATGGTAATAACTTTTCCATAACGTGAATTGTTTCGGTGCATTTGAGGGGCGATCGCAGTTTAAGGTGTAGGATATTAACAAACACATGTTAGGAATTTAGATATTTATGTCTGAAAATTTTATTTTGCTACATAGCCCATATGTTATTTACGAGCCTTAGATATTGTCAGTCCGCGTCACAATGTTATTGCTTGTAAATTTATCACACCGATATAGGCTAGGCCTAGAAGCGCATACGTGTTGAAAATATGCCTAGAATAATTGAAGGGTAGTAAATATAAGTTAGCTTAAAGTTATTTTTCATGGTCGGTAGCGCTCAAATAATTCTCGTTAAATTTAAAAACACATTTATATATTTTTTCGGAAAGTTTGCCTCTAGATTTAGACTGTCCCGATAAATACAATTTTTAATAAATTACCCATGAATTAAGGTGATTTGTCCGGCTGTAGCTGTCAAATTTTTGATAATTTAAACACACCGATTGCATTATTTACTATTTACATTACAGTAAAAGGGTTTGTATCTGTACAACGATTTTCCGTACTATTTCTCATAGAAAGAAAGTACCCGAGAAATTTCGCTGTGGAACTAACGGAAATGTTGAACTCTTTAGACTGTTGTAAGAGCACAGAACAAAGAGATGAGATTTTGTAGTAGAGAATTAAAATTTTTTTTCTGTGTGTATGAGCAGTAACTTTCTGATTAATGAACTGGTGTAATACAACTTATCATTCTATTCAATTATAAGCATAACCACCATAGACCCTCAGGGGTTAGAGATAGAAGAAAACAACATAGTGCTGGCTTATAGAAATTTTTGTAGGCACAAATAACAGTGAAATTTGACCTATACATGAAACATCTCTATGTTGAAATCAGTTTTGAGAAATCATGTGACAAACCACCGTTTTAGTTTTTACAAGTAGCGAAAGTGTAAGAAAATTATTCTTATATTCACAACATTATAGTTTAGACATAGCGATCCTGAAAACGAAATTTAAATAACGTATTCGAGGTATCATGCGTACGTATGCTTATAAAAAAAGAAGTGAAGCGAAAAAAAGTTTCTAGAGTCTTGACGTAATTTCGCGTAGCGAATTTCGTCGACTGTTTGCTAGGATTTAATGTAGTATGTCTTTAAAGTTATTTTTATTTTATTAGTGTGTTTACATTTAAGGGCATTGAAGGGTACGATGTCGAGCGGACAACTGGAATACTCAGTAGTCAATAAAATCATAACTACTCAACAAAATTCGATGAAATTTTTTTTGCCGAGTAGATATTTTATCAGCGAACGTTTATTTAAATACCGCTATGCGTAGTATGATTTAGTTTTTAAATGATAACGCGAGTATCGCTTAAATTTTGTTATTATAGAGGCCTAGATACTATCATATTAAAAATTATAAACACGTCAGTTTTCCATTTTTATAGATTTGGTGGTTTCAAGCCCTTATTTTTCTAAAAGCAGTTTTTAATGTTTTATACTCGAAAGTGAAGAATACTACCATATAGAGCTATATAAATAAACGTCCGCTGATAAAATGTCTACTCGGCAAAAATATCATCGAATTTTGATGAGTAGTTCATATTCTATTGACTACTGAGTATTCCTGTCGTCAGCTCGACATAGTACCATACCCCTTAACATGATTATACTTATGACTTCTGAACGTTTGTTATGCAAAGAACTGGAATGTATCAAATAAATGTCATACACCCGTGCAGAATAAATAAAACTTCCTGAACAATGTGGAAGTTATCAAACCGTAGGCCTACATGCGACACTTATTAAACATTAAGTTGCAAATAGAGCAAATGTTTAATGCTGTCAGTAAATAAGTCTAGAAAAAATCCATTCAAATCTGACTGTTCCCTTAAGAAATTATTACCATTGATAGCCTATATTGGAAACTATTTTACCGTACGTACATAATTTTTTTTCAGTAGACGCCTACTCTTAGATGTTGCAAAATTACAAATCATTTTTCACACACACAGTAAACAGAAGAAAATGTTTGTTTAAATAGCAGCCACTCAAAGTTACTTTGTACCAAAAAATTTTTCTTGAAATGTTACAGTTAGACAGTTATTGTATTTTTTTCCCAAGATTTAAATTGAAAAAAGAAGTATTATTTTTGCTACAAAGAAACTTATATTATTTCCGCAGAAAATTTTTTTAAGAAACATGTGACACAAATCATAAGTTTTCCACATTTGCTGTATGACGAAATTTCACTACCACAGTTAAAGGCAATTCGCAGCAAATCATATTTCAACACAGTTATTTTGTAAAAACGAACGTGTTTTTACTGAGAAGTGTATAAATTGCAACAGGCTAAACATGCCGTGAGAACCAGATATTTCCTTGATGTTCCACCCAAAAAATGTTGAGGAACGTTACATAAAATAAACCTGCAGTGCGAACAGTGTGTATAAATAAACAAAGCACGGTCTCTGCATGTGTTCGTACAAGCCTGGGCTGGTTGTAGCAAGCGGCTAGGTGGTGGTATGAGAGGATGGGACGACGGAAGGGTAATTTTTCTCACCGCCCAGTATGTTACCGTGAATGTGCTCCCCCCAGCCCCTCCTTCTCTTGCTATCGGACACACTCTGGCATGCATACCTCGACGACCGACAGCACGCTAATAGCCCACATCTGTATCCCGCCCTTGTATTTGTGTCAGCGAGCAAGTCGGCCATGGGCGGACTTTAGCGAGTGGAGGAGGGGGGCACGAGTCGGGAATTTATCACCCTTCTGACGCGTTTCGCACCTACGAGCGTGCGTGCGTACGTGGTTTACGACATGGGTTCCCCCCTTCCCCCTTCTCTACAGAGCAATCACCACTTCCAGGGGTGGCTAGCACCACGTCTCGTTAAATATTCAGAAAATAATTGCCGCGGGGGTCCAACCCCTTCCCTTTCCGGCTGCTATTATCACATTTTCTTCCCTGGCGACGCATGTTTTAAAAGGAACGTGACGGAAATAGCTCAGGCATTAAACTTTCAGCTGGAAATGCGGCCTTACTAGACGTTTACTCGTTGATTTTTTTGCCTCTGGGAAGCAACAAATACTCACCGTTACGAATAACGAATTTTATTACAGCCGTATACCATCATCCCGGCCAATAAAAGATTATGTTCATTATTTCATGAAAATCAGTGAAAAATATTCACGTTTTTATGCTCTTTTTTACGTGTTTAAGAAAATGCTCTTTGGCTAGTAACGGTAAATGTTTTGAACAAAATGAATATATATCCCTGCTTAACAAGTTTTTCGTCAAACATAATATTAATAACAGAAAAAATACTTCAATACCTCACTTTGAAAAATATTCGTTGTAGGTTTAGGTAGTTTGCGTTAAACTGATTAGTTAAAAGAGCACCGTGCATTTAATAATAAATGAAAAATATTAATAATTACGATTTTAGATGTTAACTTTTAAGTTTGTTACAATCTACACACTTATATTGTTGCTTATCTTGCTTTGTTTACATGCAATTGATAGTAAATTACAATTTATCTGAAAAGAATAAAGTATCTACGATTTCAGAAGTGCTCACTTTATTCTGAACCACCTATACAATGTTTCTGTTACAATAATAACAGCAATCCAGTTTGGTTGACAGTACTATTTGGGTTGATCCGACAAAAATCTATTCTGTAGAAGCAACAATGTGTTAAGGAAGAAGTTCTCTGCTCAATTTACAGAACAAATTATTGTTGGAACAATACCGATATTTCTGTCAGTGAAACTGGATTGCTGCTCCTGTTTAACAGAGATATTATGTTTACAGCAGTAGCCTACATTTCTCAGTCCGTACACAGTAAAAGCAATGTATACTTTTACAAGAAAAAAAACTTGTAAACAAATGTCAAAACTTTTATCAGTCTAGGCACTATAGCAAGAATATCGCAGGTCATTAAAATAATCTAAATTTTCTAAATACCTGTGGTGGGGTCTCTTGTGATATATTTTTACTAAGAGTGTTTGTTGTGAAACAAGATAACCTTCCACAGCCAGCCACTTTATACAAAGTATTGTATTTTATGCTTAGCTACACGAAAACCTTTTTTGGAAACTGGTTGCTGAAAATATAATTTTGTGCCTCTTCAAACAATTATTATAAAATGTACAATTATTTATAAACGTAAAATAATAATTGTAAAAATACAAAACCGTAAGTAAATCTATAAACAAAATTGAATATACACTGAAAGAAAAATTTGGTAGGAAGTCTTCCCTGCAAAATTATTTTATGGTGACCTTAAAATAATTTTGTGGTGGCCATAATATTTTAGTGGTGGCAACAAAATGTTTTTTTTTTGTGGTGACGACAAAATAAATGTTGCATGATATATACATATAAAATAATTTGTAGCTGCCACAAAATATATTTTTCCGTGTATTTACAAGCATTTGCTTCAAAGTTTACATTACTTTTGTAAACACAAAAAAAATGATTTTTTGTAGACTAATTTCCAAAGAATTATTTTGTGTAAATACAAACATAACATTTTTTTTACTCGGTACATAAACATCCGAAACGCTCCTTTGGCTATCTTCCGTGTGTATTCGTGTAAAAGTGTACACTGAGAGAAAAAATTTGTTGATTCAAACAAATATTTGTTTATATATGTGCAAAGAACGATGTAGTGTTGTTTTAAACAAATATTTAGTTGACAACAATTTTTGTTAGATCAACAAAGCAGTCATGTTATTTCATAATCTCATTTAGTTAAAATAACTAAACCCGATGTTCAAACAATAATTCAACATTGTTGATTTAACAAAATCTGGCGTTCAACATAATTTTGGTTTGAATCAACACTACTTTATGGTTGCACATATACAAACAAATGTTTGGTTAACACAACAAATCCTTTTTCTCAGTGTATCTCACTTGACTTTACCAGTCAAGGCAAGGTTATTGAAACGGCATAGGTCTGTACATTACTGGTAGAGACCCAAGACATAAGATTTAAAATCAGTCCGTTCCCGAAGTGGTTGTTAGCTGAAGTGTTTTGAAACAAATTTTATCATAGAATCTTTTCGCGAAAATAAGGTGTAATTACTAATAAGTAAAGAAACTCCCCAGTGTATTATTTATTTCAAACTAATATTTAAGAACGTCATAGACCACAGCGTATTAAAGAAAACCGTTCCAGAAAAAAATTATACGATATAGGTTCTAATTTTCCGAATTAAACCGGTAAATTAAATTTATTTTCCTGAATTTCTTACAAAACTGTTGTAGCACACGCAATAGACTGTCCATACATTAATAAGAAAAATGAAGAAGGCAAATTTAATATTCCCGCAAGTTTAATTGTAAACGTTGGATAAATAATCATAGTAACAATTATTTTAGAGATCTTCAACCACTCTGAAAATGCTAGGTGACAGATCATGTTGTTAAGGACAACGCTAAAATCAATACCAGCCCTCAGCTTTAAGCCATGTCACTTTAGTTTCCAATAGCAGTAGAGGGTCTAATTAGTACTTTATTGAAATTTCTCACTACATTGTAATGGGAAAAAACAAAACTAAATGCATGAGAAGTCGTGGAAACAATAGTATTGTACAATTGTTCTTGAGGCAATATTGCGTTGGTTGTTTGTTTCTGATATATATTTATTAATTCAGGGTAATTTTGTTTTTGAATGCATTGTTTTCTTGTTCATATTTTTTATTTACAAAACAGTTGTATATAATAACACTGCAAACGTTGGTTCTCTGAATTCGCACATTAAATTCTTATCTAATACTTAGAGATGATGGTTTATCGCGGGAAAACTTGACTATTTGCTAGGCTTCAACGTACGTTCAGCTTATCAAAAGATTACTGGCTTTTCCTTGTACGCGAAGCTACTGCCCTATTTGACTAAGCCAATAAGAATACCGCTATTTTAATATTTGATGCATGTTATTGGTCTGTAGACAGCTACGTTGTGTCAGTGTTTTCAAGGCTATGTTGGCACAAAACATTTTCGCGATATACCATCATCTCTACTAATACTAACTGAAAGACTGACAGCGTTATAAAAATATTAAAGTTCTCGTTGTTTGCGTGTTGTGACGTCATGAATCCTTCGTTATAATGAAAAACAACTGAATAATGTCAGCGGTCCTTATCCTCTTAAAAGAGAACTGAACAAGTTGAAGGGATGTTGCAGCTAAACATTGTAAGTTTCTTATGCGTGTACATACACGCACAGACACACAAATATGTATAAATATGTATGTATATATATAAGTATGTATGTATATATAAGTATGTATGTATATATACATATGTATGTATACATAAATATGTATGTATATATAAGTATGTATGTATATATAAGTATGTATGTATATATACATATGTATGTATATATAAGTATGTATGTATATATAAATATGTATGTATATATAAATATGCATGTATATATAAATATGTATGTATATATAAGTATGTATGTATATATAAATATGTATGTATATATAAATATGCATGTATATATAAATATGTATGTATACATAAATATGTATGTATATATCTTTATAGGGTGGTAAGAAGGGCATAAGTCATATAAAAATATAATGGCATTTACGTAATTCTTCCTGTTTAGTTAAGGAGGTGCAAAGGCTAAAGAATCGTGTTAATATAATGAGAATTGTGCCCTATTGAACGCCTGCCAATAGCCGTAAGAAAAACACAAGTCTCAATGGGTAATAATTCGACTTATGCC
>PNEQ01060590.1:43262-82195 GCA_003012365.1 Medauroidea extradentata | reverse complement strand
AGTATGCATGTATACATAAATATGCATATATATATATATATATATATATATATATATATATATATATTCGACGGTTTTTTACTTTGCGTTTGCTAGAGCAATACAAGCCCCTATGAAACAAAAACACTAAGATGCTGTCCCGATCAGCTATCCTGTTCAGCAAATCATTGACGATAACATTTAAGAGAACTACTTAACGAAGTAGATAAGTTGGGAACCTTTTTATGACACACACAAACACACACACATATATATATACGTTGCAAGTTAACACAGTAAAACATGGTAAAACTTCTTCAGAGTTGAAACAGTCTTACAAAAATATTTTATTCGTATAAAATAAATATTTATAAAAACAGGGTAAAAGACTGAAATCCTTTTTGTGAAACTGATCCGAAACAGTAGCCTAGAATATTTTATACATATGTTTCAAATGCCACACTCTGGAAGGAGCTAAGTGAATTACACCAAAATAATTATTACTGTGTAGGCCTATATAATGTTTTATTTTTCAGAGTATCTTTAGTGCAAGAAATTATCTTAACAAGTACGTCCACTACGTGATGAATATAAATTTGTAAACCACTGCCTCAAAAAACTCTACGATTTATTAAAAACGCCGCAGTTTTTAGGTCAAAGAATTGGTGTATGCTTATTTTACAGTGGGATTATGTTATTTGTGAGATCATGCTGTTTGTACAGAATGCTGGTATGAATCCCACTAGTGTTAAACATTTAAATTTTTTCTTCGATTCCTCAGCACGAGTGTTTCGTCCAGAGCATTTCCGGCCGTCAGTTCGTTTGTTCAAATGTGTAGCTTTATATGCATGGCTTGGCAAAGAATTCACAACCCGGAAATTAGCGCGTCTGCGAGGCTTGTCAAAAAGCGGCGTTATTTTTTAACTGGGCGTAAAAAAGCAAACGAAGAACTGTCATTCCAGTTTTTGTGGTTATTGTGCTAGTTTTTGGTGAGTTTTTTTTTTACGGTAATCTTTTGAGTTTTAAGTTCTGCAACTGTATCGCGTCCTGTTCTGTCATTTGTGTTATCATTGTCATATTACGAACCTTAAAACATACTTATTATGCTTATGTTGTGTAAAAAAAGTAGGTCTACTATACGCGAAGAGCCTGACTGTTTATTAAAATTGTACATCAGGTGGAGAAAAATCATAATATATTATTATTCGTGAAAACAAACAAAAATGTTTGGAAACGATGCGTTAATGGACTTGTTAGAAATAAAATTGTATTTGTGAATAATTATTTTGTGGGTATTAATTAATTAATAATTGCTTGTTTACGTACCTCGTGTTGTGCCTGGAAGGCTACGCAGCTGGAATGGCTAATAAATGATTTTTCAGGTCCATTTAATTGTGTTGTAAATTCTGACAAATAAAATGAACTCGGTATTAATTAGTACTTTAAGAACTGAACCGTGATCAAACATAAATGATAATATACACTATGTGGATTAAATACTGAGAAAAATATATGCCTGTTTATTTTCGAGTTTGCGCAACTCACGGAAAGTCACAAATGACTAAACTTTAGTGAAATCTTACGACAAACAATTACTATGTATAAATACTCAAAATCTATGGTTGCCTGAACAATAGTGCGCACGTATTTCACGTAATTTCAAAATTAGTTTTAAGCCACTGTAAGTAGGCTAAGCGCATTTACAGTAGTACGGTAAATCATTACGCTAGCAAATTTATTTTATTCCAGTCAGTAGCTCAGGAATGCTTGTCCGATTTTCGAAGTGGAATGTAATATCTCTTTTTGGTCAGTTTTCAGTGCGGTCTCGTATTAAAAAATATATATTTATCATTTACTAAATTTACATGCAAGAACGTATTATGTTTCTTTATAAGCCTGTATGTAAATTTAATTAATACTTTGCCTAACATGCCTTTTTGTACTTGCTCATTGATGTTGAAAATTATTCTGAATATCTAAAAACTGTAAATAAATCAACAAATTATTTTATTATGTGTGGTAATAGAAGCAAGAAAATGTTCGTACTCTGAGAACTAAAATATTTATCGTGTTCAATTAAAAAAAATTCTTGCGTGTATCACAACAGGAGTACACTAACAAAAGTTGACATTCTAATGTAGTAAAATTTTAATAAAATCACACTTAACAAGACTGAGAATTTTCTTCCCAGCTAGTTAACGTATCAATAACGTCAGTACAGGAGGATAATCGGAACGCCAGCATTCAACGTGATACTTAAAGTAAACACAACGTTGTAAATGCACTGCCAAACTCGGGAAGAAATGGCAGCCGTTGGTGAAGGTTGTTTGTTATTAAAACAGGAGCAAAATATTAAATTTTAATTATTTTTTTGGTTAAATTCGTTTTAGGGTCACACTCAAGGGCGCCGCATACCTAGAGGTGTTTTGACCTTGGAGGCTCATAGGGCAAGTAGTTATAAGGGTTACACTGATGCATGAACTTAGTCACCTATTGCTGCTTCTCGCTCTAGACTCACTCCGGACCGGCGCGCAATGTTTTCCGTCGTTTCGCTATGACTGTGAGACTTAGATCTACGATTTTGTCACTTATGCAGCAAAGTTCATTGTAGGATCCTAGGGCAGTTTCATATCTATATGGATACTAGATTTTGAGATGTATCACTGTAAAAATATATGGGTTTAGCTGTGTCGTGCCAGTTTTTCAGGCGCATGTATGCAACCCGCATTAACTCCATATAAATTAAGGCTAATGTTTCGTTGGCTATGGCAATAGGAGTATTACACATATCAATATTATCTTTGCGCTTTATCAAAGACTTAGTCGTTCCTGTTCTCGCTGATTTCCGCAAAATCAAGTACAACAAACGTGATACGAAAAAATAATTTGTACAATTTGTAGCAACCATTCTTTATACTTAATTTCGGCAAACAAAGCGAAAATAAGAATGTACTGTGTATTTGATAAAGTGCAAATATTATGTTGATATGTGTAATTCTCTTATTGCTATAGTCAACGTAAAATTAGTCTTGATTTATATGGGGTTAATGCGGGTTGCATTCATGCGCCTGATACATTGGCACGGCCACTTCAAGCCCAGTGTGTCTTGTTTCTACTATTATTGTGATAATTATTTAAAAAAAAAATAAACGAGAGCAGATATAAAAAATCTGTTTGGCAGTTTTGTTTAGAATTTTATTTCCTGTGATAGTTTTTTTTTCGAAACAAGAAATTACACGATTTCGACTATAAAGTTAAGTAACTAGAATTACGTTATAGTCATATAATTATCTAAAACCATATTATTTACAGCCTTGAAAAAATTAGCCAACATGGAAAAGACGATTTTAAACAAAACTGCTAGGCAGGTTTTTGATATATGTTCTCGTTCAGGCGCAAAAAAATTAACAACACTAACAAAAGCAGAAGCAAAGGAGTGAGGCCTTATAAAACCATTTCTGTAACACTACACACATATCACTCAGCCAAAAATATTGAATAATTGAGAAACTCTCTAAAGTATATTGGTCAAAAATAATATTTTACTTTATTTAAAGTACGCAATTATAATGACAAAAAAATATGTATTTTCATTAAATTTTGTAGTCTTAATGGTAAAGTTAGTTATACTTGTATTAAGAAAACGTTTTATCTCGAAGTAAGTAACAAATTACCTATTTGTCACTGTAAAGCAAGATTTTCTCACGGCAAGGTAAACAAACCAAAATATGTTTTTCTTTGCTGTAAAGATAGCGTTTTACAGTGTAAGTCTCGAAAACCGCGACATCCATGGCTAGATTTTGTTCTTGAAAGAAGTTTCTACTCAACGACCCAGTTTTGAATTTCTTTTCGTTAGTTTTTATTTAACACTGCGCTGGAAATATGTTGAGTAGTTTAGCCAAAATATTATTTCTAACCTACTGCAACACGATTCAAAATTAGCTCTTACCCAGTTGAAAGCCCTGGCGTAACAGCGCAAACATTAGAGGATATGTTTAACGTCATGACTCACCTCCTGAAATTAGAGATTAGCACGGAATGTAATGATGGATGTGCTGAATGTCAGACATCGCTATACGCCAGGTAATGTCGTAGCTACACGAATAAGTCGAAAGACGTCCTGTCAGCTAATTCAGTCTCCTGGTAATCTATGGCAGGCGGTCTTGTACACCGTCGAGAATTTTACATGTACCTGATGCGCAGTGTATGTGACAATATGCGTGCGTGTCTTTAAATACATGCGACGTATTTAAACCAGAACAAAGAAGTGAAGCTTTCTATCTTAGTTATATAACTGAAAACATAGCAATTAAAAAAAATGGTTTAAGGCCATGCCTGGTAGTTTTGCAGTGATTTCGAAAATATTTTTTTTCAAAATGAACTAATACCTCTATCACAAAATCGCTACATTGTTTTGTCACTAATACATCAAAGTTTCTATCTGAATTTTTCCGTTGCAATGAACACAATGGATTTTTAGATTCTAGCACCCAAAGTATCACATATTTTAGCATGAAAATGAGCCAAAATGGCACAAAATATTTTTTTTTACTGGAAAGCGACTCATTTTTTTTAAAGCCTACATATAATTGTGCATAGTATGACTTCACACGCTCTCAATTTTTTTTCAACCCATTTGGTTGAAAACTTTTTGAGTTTTTTGCACCAACGTGAAAAAAACTACCGGGCATGGCCTTAAAAAGAGCACGTATTATACGGAGGAGAATAAATGATACTAGGTTAAGAACGTGCTTCTTTATACATCTTTATATTGCTCCGAAGGCACAACAATTGTGTTATAATCTGAGAAAATGTGTTTAAATTTTTAGTTTGTCGAGGCTCAAGGGTTTCGTGAGAACACGAGCTATTTATATCGTCTTAGGCTATGATTACGTGTTCGCTATCTGACAACACTGGTTTGTGTTGTGTCATGTAGTTTGATAAAAATTCTCGTTTGAGTGACATCTTTCCTTAGTAGTTGTGCTATGAATGTTGAAATTGCATATCTAAATCGTTTTTGACTTTGCAGTTTCAAACTACTAGGCCCGCTTTTAAAAGTAGATTTAAAGAATATGCATCAAAAACTTGAACACATATTCCCACAGTTGCTTACTGCAACATGTTTATTTGAACGCATCGACACAAACAATTTTCATGCCACATATATTTTCGAATAATTCCCCACCATAGGATGAATACCAAGTTGCAATGTTCTAAACTTATAACAATGAATAGGCCTATAATTTAAAACAAGTTAAATACACGGTAAACATAGAAAATATTTATTTGGGCTCAATTACAAAAATGCCAGCATTTCTGATTATTTCATTTTGGTCTGAAGCCGTTGAATAAAGTGGTTTCCCTCCAGCATGTACAGCTTCACTGATTACAAAACCTCGACTTAAGTTTTAAGTTCGACTGATGTTGAGCCTTAAGAGTTCATCTGACATTTGATACATTATTATAATCTACCACCACTGGCATTAGTTGGTTCCTTATCGAGTACTAATAGGGTAAACCCACCCTGCTTTATGATACTTAGGCTACGAACTTCAGTAAACGGAAATACGTTAAACATTTTAATTGTGATATCATATGTGATACATTTGTCACTTATTGTCGAAACTACACACGTCTGCTATCTGTTGGCAAACATAGTAATCTAGGTGTACAGATCGTTCCCAGTTTTGTGAAACCCGCAAAGAGATGTAGCACGATATTAGGGTATATCACGATACATGGCCAGTTTACGCTATAATTAAATTAATTACCTATCACTAATAATTAGCAATATGTAGAAGTAGTCTGGGAACCAGTGCTCTGTAGCAAGTAATTAATTATTAATTAGTAATGCGTACCACACACAAATAAGTTAAATTATATTAAGTACTGTAAATAAGTTCATTATAGATATAATTTCAGCTGAGATGTTGCCAAAGACACACAGGTAAAATAATTTTTATTTTCTCGGTGTTTTTGGGACTGCGGTGACCAAACGGTCAGACCATTCGCCACTCTCCAAGACGATGTGGGTTCGATACCCGGACGGGATCGGTCCCCGGATTTTCGCATGGGGGAATCGTGCAGGACGATGCCGTTGGTCCACGGGTTTTCTCGGGGATCTCCGGTATTCCCCCGTTATTTCATTCCGCTGCTCCATACTCACCTCATGTCACCTATAGTCACTAGCGCTAAAGACCTCGATGTTAAGCGCTGACTAAAATCTCTCACATCACTCAGTGTTTTTGGTTTTTAAAGTGTAAACAGCGCATTTCGTACAGCGCCACATAAATTTTAATGTGTTATGTCATTTAACAACGTTATAAGCAAAAAATATTCCACTTTATGAAGTTTGAAACTTTTTTTATTCAGGGTATTTGAGTTTGCGTTTCCAGTTTTTTTTTTTTTTTTTTTACGTTTCACATCACATTTATATAAACGACAGACACACAACACCAACAGAATAATTACATTTACTCGATTACACAGTGGTTACTTTCTTAAGTCATACGACTTCGCTTCACGCTCTCCTAAGTTGAGAAACTAGAGTATCAAAATCATTTTTAGATAGTTTACTACGGCCTGCATTCCAGCCTGCATAACACGCCGACACTCAATGATTAAGGTTGCTATGTCATATAAAATCTTATCAGTCTCCTGCAACTACAAACAACGTTAATTTTAGCAAAGATTTGGTGGGGTTTAAGACCAACATCGTACATTAAACATGGTCAGTATATCGCTTTTTTATATATATATATTTTTTTTTCATCCTTCAGTTAGAGTTTAACTGGGACTGCAAAAGTCGGGAGAGATATTAACGTTCATTGTTATAAAAACTTTATTAATTTTTGCAAAATTATAAGTAAGTGTTTACTCTGATAAAAGAGAACTTTATAATTTCAGGAGAATCAGAAAATACATTGTATTGAAATAAGATAATTTATGTATTAATAGGCTAATATATAAATTTTTTGTTCAACAACATTCATGTCTGGCAATCCCTTTTTTTAAATTCCAATAAAGATGTAACAAGTGCAAGTGTATGTTATAAACAGAATACCAGCTATTTTGTTTGGATCAGTTTAATATTTTATGCTGATTGCTTAGTACGCCTGTTAATTAATGATCTGAGATTTCCATCGTTATGATAGTAAATACGTGTCATTCTTTTAAATTAATATAAAAAAACAGAGATAAAGAGTAGGGCCTACGCTTCTTTTTCTGAATTAAAGCTGATATACGCGCTTAAAAGAATTTAACAATAAATTGACGTACATATCTTGAAAAACTGCAACCGTATTACAAGCGTACATTTCAGTGACGGGTTAGCTCATTTATTATGTGTTTGAACACAACTTTTAACTGTTTTACATATATACTTTAGTGATCACGCCCTATTGTTGGGTTTTAAAAGAAAAAAGTGCTTAGTATGCCAACACCTAAAAAAAAAAAAAAAAACCTTTATATAATTTTTGCCGCCAGGAAATTTACGCTAGTTAAGGTCAGGTCCAAAATTAGGCTAATTGTTGGCTGATAATATACCTATGCTAAATATTTTCAATGCGAGAAAAATATATTTGAATGCACGTGTCAGTTCTTGCTAAACGTATTTTCTTAGCAGATTGGAGGCAGCTTTATTTTGATTGTTATATGAAGCTTGCTAAAATATGTAGAAACCACGACTCAAAACACTTTAAAGAGAGTTTGACATCTTGGAATTGTGTTCAATATAAATGAATTGAAGTGACACAACTTACGTGTCGTCTTATTATAAAAAAAGGCATTTTTATCCCCCATGTCACATTTTTTACGGTTCTACAGCCCATAAGTTTGTTATTATTGTAAAAATACAGTCCGGGATTATTTTAACAGTCTAATGTATAAAATAATTAAGGTACAGCACTTGAGTTATTTGCAAGTGTTGGAAATAATCAAATAATATTTCATTTCGCTTGAAACAGTAACTTAACAAAATTTGATAATTTTATCTCCTAATAATGTTTGTATTTCAATACTACTTTTAAAAACACTCTGCAGTTATTTTATCCATACCACTTATTGTTATTATGCGTAACAACCTGTGCACTCTAGGAATATGCAAGGAAAAGTAATGTAATCAGTGGAAGTAGCGAAATTAATTTTAATTGCGATCTGCAAAATGTTATGTTTCGTAGTTTTGTACACGAAAACTTATAACTGATATACTTTAAACTTATCACATTTCCATATTTTCAAATTATTTTTCTACATGTTTAGTTTTTTAATGCCTGCGCTCTGATTTAAAGGTAGTCCTAACTGACTAAAAATCTAAAATTTGGTATTCACGAGAAACTAACCCAAACAGTTCAACTACTGCCAATATCTTAATTACTGCCTTATCAAGATGTTTATATAATTCAAAAAAAATAACGATATATGAGAACAATTTTCGTAGGGCGTATTCCCGGAGACAAAAATTATCATAATTGAAGATGACTTCAGTATAAACTAATAAAATGTCGTCAGCGCTCAACATAAACGTATTTGTCGATATTATATCGATAACATCTGATTATCTAGAAGTATCAACAATTTCACCATAGTAAGAGCACAGATAAAAATGTTCAGATTGATTTAAGATCATGCAACCTCACTATCGTCGTTGTTCAGTGCAAGCTAACAAGGAAATGTGACAGTTATATGCGAACAAATACAACGATCATTACAGTAACAGACGTAGTGTCACAGTACATGGACTCCAAAGAGTGAACTAAACAATATCTTTCTACCTGTCAAAGTCCAAAACGTCAAACAATATTTCAGTTCCCTGTGAAAAAAAAAAAAAACTTAATTCCAGGGTGACAAGGATCAAATCCGAACAGGCTAGTGTCGAAAAATTTCTACGTGACCAAATAAAAATGTTTTATGTTATATTCCATCACTAAATCTCTCTAAGAAAGCTAAGTTCTCGATGGTTTTACCGGAGAGTGTTTAAGAAAACGGAAATGGTATTTTCTATGATCGAATGTCAGTACTGCAGTTAATTTATTACTTGCAAATACTTGGAATGTTTTTGGTTTATCAAAAATAAGTTAGGTCTGCAGTTGTTTTCGCAAAGATAAACTCTTGAAACTATTTATTAGAGGATAAAAATATTTTATACGTCACGTTTGTACATTTCTTAATTTTATTATTACTCTTTCGTAAGCCTTAGCAAAATTTTACTGGTTTTAAATCATTCATGCTTTTATACTAAGTTTAATTATCTGGCCTATTTAAAAATGTTTAAAGGGCTTACCTCAAAAATGTATTTGAAACGTGTGTTGATTAAAAAACACCACCAATTGTGGTTGGTTTTGTCAGCGAATATACCGAACGAGACGACACTGAAAAAAGATTTATTAGCGAAAATTAAAACATCGCCACCCATGCAATAAAATTTCGTTTCAAATTTCCTTAAAAATTTATTGGATTTAATAAACTGTATTAAATGTCACGTAACGAACACAATATTGACGTCATGACCTGAGCCACATTTTCTTCTACTTTATTTAGTTGCGTCAATTGCTTTAAATATTTGCGTTTAGAACATGCTTATATTTGTTTGGAACCACATTTTCGATCAATTGTAAGAGGTTTTCTGGCAATACTAATGCTACTGCCACTATTTCACAAATTTATTGAACTTATTTGAAATATTTAACACAAATTTACTCAGAAATATTAAAATATATAATATCAAAAATATTATGAAAGATTTTTTGTTTATTTATTTATTTTCGTCACAAAAATAAAGGGTAACCACATTTGGTTCTGTTCAGGAGATTGACTGGTTTGAAGATAAGTTGAACGCCTTGTTCTTAGAGACAAATAACAAGTCGTAACTTCTGTGCTCAATATTCGCACAATTATTTCAAACATCTTCAGACACATGCTAATAACAAGATTCCATTTACATAAATGAAGTAAATAATAACTTTTACGTACAATGTTAGTTCCATGCTGAATCAAGGGAAAATTGAAAGTTACTCCCCGTTTTAAAAACGGATACATTTTGTTTTGACAGTACTTTTTTCCAGGGATTTTCTGTCAGTTACCGAATATTTTTTTAAACCGACATTCCCGACTTGGTTATGCGCAAAAAAACAAACCGCCTTAAATTTAAAGCGTTCATTAATACAACTGCCGATACATATTTTTTCCCCCAAAAATTACCGATTCGAGCGAGTAATTAAATCTTGTCTCAGTTGATTCGTACGTCATTGTATGGGGATATATCTTACTTTAGTTTCCCTGCAGTACGAGAAAATTATTTTACGTACGTTACTTTAGTTAGGCTTTCTATCTCTAATGCAATGCCAATATACTTAGGCCTATATTGTAAATCTACCTTGTTAAATTAGGGCTTCGAACTTCGGTAACAGAAATATGTTACAACATTTCAATTGTGTTCTTATATGTGATATGTTGGTAATTTGTTTACGAATCTACACGTGTATGCTCTCTGTCGGTTATATAAAGCCCACGACGTAGTTTATCACAATATTTTAACAGTATTGGTTTGTTTAACATACATAAACTCCAAAGCCATCTTTTCGTAATATATATTATTTTCCTCGCTGGTGTTTATATTTTCCTCCGATGTTAACCTCCTTAGCGTATATACTCTTTTGAAATTCTTAGAAAACTTTAAAGTCGTTCCGCCGATACGATCAAGTGGAACTTAATGAGTATTTACATGACGGAATTCGTGACAATGAATAAGGGGAAGAGCTTGCCACTTTACCCCGGCGTAAAGAGTACGCATGCGAGTTTTTATGACGATTAAAGAAGAGAGGTGGCTCAGCCACACGAGGAAATACGGAAAGCTCACTGGAAAGAAAAATCATCTAACTCACCAGTGTCTTAGATTATTTGGAGGACTGTGAAACCGACCTCTTTATTAGTGGCACTTCTATACATTTCCAACAATAAATAATAAAAATACACACTTTTTACCTAGCCTACAACTGAACCAGTAATTGACAAAAGAGTTTAATACACAAGAGTTCGAATCACTTCTCACGCAGAAAGCACTCTTTTTGTATAGTAATAATGTCTATTTGCACGAACACTGCACCTAATAACATGTTTTTTTGTACAACAAACGTTTATTTTAATATGAACCGCTAGCTACAAAGGTATTTAACTCGTGGTAAAGAAATTTTAATTTGCTGGGAAAGCAAATAGTGATAACATGTTTTGTGTCACATTTTTTTCCTTTTAAATTTTTCTTTCAAAATTATATGACTATTATTGTAGAGAATATATTAATTTGTCATCATAAAGATTATATTTAAGACATCGCAAATATTTTCACTACAGATATTTAAAACAAAAAATTAACAATTACACAATTATTTTTACTACTACTGTAACTTTGAAAGAAAATTGTTCTTTGCGATGTAGAGCTTCCAATTCAGTGATTTTTAACATATAATTGTTACGAAGTGTCGTACCGTTTCCATTACAAGGAGGGAAAAGTATTATTACGAACTTTGTAACATATTAAGTTTTGCATTATACTTTAACTATCCAGGTATAATACACACAATGCAAAGCTCAGACACGTAGTTAAGCTTATTGAAATGTTTGCAAATAAGTATTGCTAAAGTATTGAATTGGGAAGAGATAAAGATAAACTTGCCGTGAAGAGTGAAATGGTTTCTTGGTTTTACAAATAGATATTACAATACTAATATTCTGGAGGTTGCTAATGCATTCTGTTATGAACTGTGTATCTGGCATAACAGAGTTGGGTTATGCAGCTCCTAGGCTGGAATACAGCTGACAGAGGTGGGTTTATACAACTCCGATACAATAACAGAACTATCTAATTCCATCAGTGAGGTTATCACATCCACTTCAGGAATCACCAAAAGTGTTTTTATAATATGTATCTTTCTTGCTTTATTACGTTAAATAAATTATCATCCCTTGTGCGGAAAGGAGGTCGAATACAGTGTTAAACCTTACCGTTCTTTTACACAGCAATTCATTGATAAATATTTTGCTGAGGTGAATCTTGCACCAGTAAATACGAACTATAAGAACATCGTCAAAACTATGACTGGGGTTTGCGGTTGACAAAAGGACCAAGGCGCGGGCCTCCCAACAGGACGATCTGGGTTCGCGTATTGGAATCGTGACGATGATACCAATGGTCGGCGGGTTTTTGCGGGGCTCTTCAACTTCCCCCGCCACTTCATTTAGTGGTTGCTCCATACTTGCCTTTTATCACCACTCACCAGCACTGAAAACCTCGCTGCCTAGTGGGCAACCTAACTTAGGAAGTTTTGCGCATTAGAGATGAGGCGTTCGGGCAGAACCCAACGCATTAACCAAATTTCAAGTATTTCCATGAAATAACAAAATAAAAAAAAATTTTAAAAAAAGAACTCGTCAAATTGAGTAAAAAACCAACTTCACTCAAATTTCAAATGCACTATTTTCTAAATTTCTAAATGGAAAATCAAGGCAATTGATAAATATCGTTGAAATTAAGAGTTTTCGAGAAAGTCTTTAAAAAGTTAATTTAATTCAATTTGAATGCAAAATGTTGTAATTTAGCGGATTTTTGCTATTGTCGTTTGTTAGAGGTACATGTTTTTTTTAATGGATTTTGAGACTTTAGAGATGGTTGATCGGTTAAGACAAATTTACAAGTAATTCGCTAGTGTGCTAGATTCCGCTTATGTATCTTACTCCGCAGATTGTCAAAATTTAGTGGTTCTGTACGAAACGAAGCATAAGTCCAGGAACACAGATATATTACAGGAAAAGTTGACTGCTTGCTTGGCTTCAGTACATCATGTATGTAACGATCTACATTCCTTTTTGGCATGTCTCCGTATGACTGGGCCAATGATAACTCTGATGCACGTCTACTGAATATTTGTAACTCGTCTTCAAACACCTATGTAACCATCCTCCAATAATATGAATATGGACCTGAAATATTAACGTTCTCTTTAAGGCACAAGCTATAATTCCAGTAACTGTAGGTTCATGTCACTTTCACTATTGGTCCTTGCCTTATTAGACACATCGTGTAAGTCGCTTACCCAATAATAAAAATGTAACTTAATGCAGGCCCATACCACTGTATCACTGAGCAGCAAATGAAGATCTGCTATTTGCTTGGGTACGTATATGTTCTTGGAGGCTAGCCTTCACGTCAGTGAATCCGCGATTTTTTTCCGGCTCTACTTATAAGTACACGGTAAAAAAACTTCGTAAAATGGTTAGGAAGTTATTATCCCAGACGCATTATGAGACAGTTACCATATTTCCATCTTGTAAATATGCAAACCTTTACAGTTTTTACAACACAAGTCTGATAACTTCACTATACATTTATCTGTTTTATAAAAAGGTTTAGGAACGTTACCATGGATGTCTGGGAAACTATTCTACCATACCTACTTTCTTTGCGTCCCTATATGCACGTTTGGTAAATTTACAAACTATTTTTTAGAGTGTAGGGACAGGAAAATTTCGCGAATTCAACGACATATGAGCTAGAATTCATTGTTCCATGCATACTCAAGCCCCGTCTATTCGTTCACTGTCTGCAGTTCCACTGAGTAGCAGCTAATGGATAAATAAGCATTACTTGAGCATGCATAGGAAAAGTGATTCTAACATGCAGACTATTGATTTCACGAAATCTTCCTGTCCCTACTTATAAGGAGTACGTCCATGGCCGTCGTAAGTAGAAGGACGGAGTCTTGAATGCGGCAACGCTGCATCGGTGGCCCACTGCCGGTCGCTCATTGGTAGCCCTAGTCTGTGTAGACGTGTACACGCCACTAAAGCTGCATCTAGACAAGTTGCAGGGACTAGGGCAGTCAAGAAGTGACAGGCAGCAGGCCTCCGATGCAGCGTTGCCACATTCAAGACCTTGGCCTTCTATTAAAGACGGCCCCGGTATGTCGCTACACTGTTTCGCAAAATACGCTGGCAAGTAAGATTATTGTGACATTCAACTGTCTCTCAGTAGAGCTAAGGGTTAGTCCCCAAAGAGATTTTTGCGCCGTTTGGCTTTATTGCCTTACGTGCACATCTGCAGCTCTGGTTCATTGTAGCTGGCATCGTGTCTGTACTATGATATGTCTCTCATGCAACTATACCGATCAGAGCAATGTTACAGTTGGCACAATACGTCTGTGATTTACCAGTAGGAACGAGAGCTAATATATTTAATAACTGACCGTGAAGCAAGTCCTGCAGATGTGCACATAAGGCTTGGAAACAAAATGTTGCAAATGCGATGATGAAGCGTGGAATGTTCCAAGTCATGCGCTGCTTAGCAGTGACTACACATCATTACAGATGATGATATATCGCGAAAATGTTTTCTGTCAAATACACTTGAAACCACTGTAGTTTCTTACAACATATATGATTCGGTGATATACTTCTGACACAACGTAACTGTCTGCAGACTAATAACAGGCATAAAATATTAATATATCAAGATTCTTACTGGCTCAGTCAAATGGGGTAACAGATCCAAGTACAAGCTAAAGCCGGTAATACTCTGGTAAGCTGAACTTGTGTTGAAATCCAGCAAACAGTTAAGTTTTCCCGCGATAAACCGTCATCTCTACACATCACATAACTCTTGAGTTGTCTACGGGAGCATTAGACAGGTAGAGGCAGGTAAACTCTTCTGTTAATAAGGTTCAAGCAACAAGGAATGAATTAGCCAGTAATAAAGCTCGGCAGCACAGCACAACTTTATTGGGTCTGGCTTGCAGGCTTACTAGAGTGCTCTACGTGTAAAAAATTCGTAATTTTATAATTATACCAAACACTGCCCAACTCTTAAACATTACATTAATTGTAATTCCCCACCCTTGTTACTCCACGTAAAAATTATTTTAAAATTATTACAGGTACTCAAAGATATGCCAAAATTTTGGTATATTCACTTTTTTTTAGTACAAACGATTTTACGCGAAATTACAAATGTGTTCATTCTGTAGCTTCATACATTTCCCTTCACTCAAAATTATTTCATTCGTCAAGTTTTAATAGTATTTACTTCGGGTAATTAGCGAAAATAGTCAAACCGATAATTTAACATGCGCCTGTACGAAAACTATGGAACAGAAAAAAATTTTGTTTGTGGGAAATTACTATGAATATAATGTCCAAGAATTAATGTTTGGTTCAATTCTAAAATTACGAATTTTTAGTTGCAGAGCGCCCTTAAGGTGGAGAGATAAATGCTAAGTTATATTTTTTATTCGATTTTCTACAATAATTTCTGTTTGACAAATTGTTGGTAAATGTGGCAATGTTGAGGCAAAGAAGATTTTTGCGATGAATTTTGGTGATCACAATAGTGTTATATGCTAATCTTGTACTGGACTAGTAACAACTCTTGATAGGTAACCTATAATTCCCTTGCAATGATTTAGCGAGGCAAATGAATGAATGATTCCAATGTTATTTATGTCAAGCAGTTTATCAAGAATATAACGTATGTATTGTCAAAGAGAACATTTCGGTAATAGAATTTGAATAAATGTCAGGGCTCGAAAACTGAAAATGCAAGAAAATTATCTAACACTCCCCGTTAATGTCAAGTGCTCAGATATAATATGATCTACTGCAGCTTGCCATGGAACGATTTCACTCTTCGCCACTGCAGAAATCTTTTCACGACAAAATCATGGCTCTATTTCTTGGGACACCGAGGAAAAACAACTGTTTTAGGTACCCTACATTCTGTTAAAATAGAGACAACAATCAAGTTTGGTTGACAGTTCTATCTGGACTGTTCCAACAACAATAAGTTCTGTAGAAGTAACAATATGTTCTGTAGAAGGTGCAAAGCATTATCTTCCTTCTACAGAACAGATTGTTGCCTGAATAGTCCAGATAGAACTGTCAACCAAACATGATTGCTGTCCCTATTTTAACAGAATGTGGGGTACCTACGACAGTTCTTTTTCTCAGTGTATAAGTAACTCGTTGCGTAGGGCATCGCAGTGTGTTCTGCCCGATGTCCAGGAGGGGCTGCAGTGACGGGACGTGGCAAGGTAAAGGGGTTGATGGTGGGAGGACTTGCGGAGGGTATTATTAATGAGAAGGAGGAGGGAAAGGCAGTTGTTTTGAAGCTGGCGGGGGCTGTCACGTGCAGTTGACAAACATCCCCCCTCCAGCACCATGCTGCCACACCCGTGTAGGTGGCGGCGACGATATATGGCGGGTCCGAGGAGAGCTGCTACCACCATAAATCTGACGAGCCGACGCAAACAAGCTGATCGTGCAACAATCCCTCTCCCCTGCCCGCCTCTCCTGCGAACCTTCCTCTTGGGGTGACGGGGAACACCCACGCGTCATCGCACGCCGAAGGAGAATGGCGGACGAGATGGCGAGGCCGACGGAATGCGAGGGTGTCCGATACACACGTGGTGTCAGTAGAACATAATTAAGGGGCCTCTCTACCTGCGCTTCAAATGCGTTGCAGCTAATTGCGATTCTTCATTTTTTTTTTTCGAAACCCACTAAACGCGCATAATATGAATTGTGTAGGCCTATATACGAAAATAACTCACACTTCAGACTATGTCACTATAGTTTCAAAAATTCAGCACGTTTATTAAAAACACCATTTTCGGGTGCCTCAAAATGGCCCAAAATGTTTTTTTTTCACACTGCTTTATCTGTAAACATAATAACCTGATTAGAAAAACTGGGAACCGTCGGATTTCGAGCACAACTGTAAATAATTTATTGCGAATAATGTAACCACTCCACTGAGGTCATCTACAAGAATCAGATATTACGTAACGTTGTTCAGATCATGGGCCAAAAAAGCTTTATTTAAAAACGTCTCAACGTGTGTGACCAATGTCTGTTTAGGAAAATATCCAAATATCTTACACGAGTGGTGCACCCCATTTCATGTCTTCAAGTATACTTGGAAGATTCTTTTTCGTTGAAAATGGCTTAACTGCGTGCTTTTGCGGTCGTTTATAGACGTGAATCTCTATAGGTGGTTACGAAATAAAATCGTACGGCCACGACTGAATGTCTCATATAGACCAGTTGTCGGCACGAAGACTGCATGTTAGTTCAGTGACTTGCTCCTAGAGGCTAGGGTGAGGCTGGATGCGCATGCTGAGTCGTCCTTACCGCTTCCTCTCTTCTAGGCTTCGAACGAGCAAAATACTTACACCCGGGTGGCCACCTTAAGAGGGCGTGGTACATTATTCAACGCTAAAAGCATTAAACTGCAGGTTTCTTGAAGCCAATATGCAAAAATTAAACAATAGCAATCCTAGACAAAAGTTTCAGCCAACGTTTTAAACAAAATTGTTTCCACTGTTACGAACTTCTGAGGCACAATCTCTGACGCCGGAACCTCGTGCATTTAACTGCGGCGCAAGAGATCACGCGTAACGAATTAGTAATTCCGGATAATTATTTACTCATAAAATTGGCAGATACCATACCTAGGATTGGCATTGAGTATTTTATCCATATCGGCTTCTTAAAAAGTATAGGATTCAATTCATGTTTTCAGCGTTTATTTGTCTACCACGCACTCTTAAGAGACCTGCCTACCCGACAGCTAAGGTGTGAGCAGGAATGAGGATTTACATATCAAAGTATGTACGACGTTGCTCGGTCATTTTTAACGAAATCACTTTCTGACAAAAAAATTTTTTTCGCGGAGAAGAAGAGAGTATTGCTGCAGAGAATTTAAATGATGGAGAAATGTACGAGGTGGCGATTTCGCATCTTTTTTAATAGCTAAAATACTGATTTCTTCATAGTTCTGAGGGTAATAAATGCACGACCTTCAATATCCTATACCAATGTGGGCCTCACCAAAATGAACCAAAAGTCAAGGGTGCGATATTCTATGGCTCAGTTCAAGACAGCAAAAACTCAAAATATGCCATTTTTGTTTCAGTTATTTCGTACTTAGGGTGAACAACTTTAATTTCTGTCAGTTGTCTATTGTGTTCTTTTAAAAACAAAACATAATTACAGTATTAGTGTCAGACGGAAGTTATGCGGAGTAGTAGCCGGTAAGTAAAATCTAAACTCCGATATATCAATTCTAGGAATTTTGAGTTGTTGCAGTCTTGAAATAGGCCATATATATGTAGGTTCAACAGGTGTCAAACCACGCCGAATATAATTCAACATTTATATTTGTATCCTTGCTCGTGCCAAGACTCCGAGGTAGGCAGCATCCTTAGTGCCCTGCTACAATGAGATGGTAGTCTGTCAGTCAGTGTCCAGCTGTTGCCATGCTGACATCTGATGAGATAATTCGGCCGTGACGTCTCAGTTCTTGTGTTGTTTTCGCTGTAGAAAGCATTCGGTGAAGGTGGCCAACTTTAAACCGTCACCGACTGTCGGCTGATTGTCGGTCGTCAAATGGCAAATAGCACGTTATCATTTGTCATTTTTATGTACCACGAAAATAACGAGCCAATAATATCGTGCTCATGCAGTTATAATTATAACAAAATAATATGAAACTAATCATTTAACTGTTTGAAGACTCTAAGTAGTTTATTGGACACACTCCATTGTGATGTAGATATATGTAGAATAAAACTAAAGATAATATGAAAACATAATTAAGCAGGGTATGCTTTAGTCAATAGGATACATTCCCAACATAATATTACACAAATGGAAACGAACTAAATAAAAACAAAGACGCCCAAATTAGTATTTTTTGACAGACATCTGCATCGCAATAGAGTATGTCCAAAACCTACTTCAAATCATGCATCCCCACTGCACAACTCGTCCAAAGATCAGAACTGTTTCGTGTGATAGATAAATAACTTTTGTAAAATACCAATTTTTCAAAATAAATCATTTATGTCTGCTCATTCGCGAAGTATTTACATTCTGTCATAAGCTTGGAAAGGTTTCTGGAAATTCAATTAAGGAATTATTAACTGGGCGGTGAGGAAATTCTAGTGAAATAAAACCAAATTTACTGGTGGTAGATCTATGCAAAGCCTTTACTGCCGAATTTGTTTATAAAGTTACTCTTAAAATTGTATTTAATAACAATAATTTTGTAGTTACTATGTAAAGAAATGTTCAATATTAAAATAATTCAATAGTGTGTGCAGTGATTCGTATGAAATGTATTTTTAAATATTTACAACATCTTAGCAACAATAAGGAAGAAGAAAAGGAAAACGGTAATATATCCCCAATGTAAGGTTCGAAAACCTATTTACACAAACGGCAAGGCAACGGCACTTAATATGCGTTTACAAAACCGTCCGAACTGGAGTAGGATAGGTTTTCCAGTTACGTGACCAGGTTTCTTCGATCATCAACAATGTGATGAATGCCTGCAATGTTGTCCAGGGTTTTAAGATGGCGGGAGTGCAAAAATACTCCCAACGTATTTTCTACGTTTTAAATTGTTAAATAACTTCTGGGCAAAAAATTACGTCATGTTGTCTAATTGAATAACTAACTTATAATTCACTATCGTGATAATTAGCTTACAGAATAATTTATTATTTCTATAAAATATAAATAACTCTGAAAGGGTTTAAAGATACCTACTCCCTATTGATTTAAAATTATAATCTCTCAAAAACTAAACAAATGTACAACACAGATTTATATGTCCTAGTTATGAGACGTTATTACAATTCACAATGCAGACATTTCAGTGAATTTTTCAAGCTACGTACAGCTGCACCGCGATTCCTGCTAACCATAACAAAGTGAATAAGTTACCATTGGTCTTTTATTTCCCAGCATTCGTCAGACCGTGCAAACCCGTGTAAAAATGGAGATCAGGAAAAAAAAACGGAGAAAGCAGCTGTTATTCTGGGAATTGTTCTCACTTTATTCGGAGTTCTACGTAACATTTAGAGGGGATATTTTTAATGTAGAGTGGGTATGTCAGCTGTTCAGCAACCTATTTTTTAATTTTAATTTGAAGATACTGTTCGCCTACAGAACTGTCAAAACATTTTTTACATTTAAATATGCTTTAAAATAATACAGCGTTACGTTGAACGAATTCAAGTTCAATTTGGAATAATTTTTAATTACAAAAAAAAAACCTGTCTGAATAAAACCTGAAACAAATGTACACTCGTGAAACGGTTTGGCCGAGTGGCTTTGACAGCTCTGTACGTTATTCGTAACACGGAATTGTACGTGCGATGAAAGCGAAATTAATCCAATATGTAGTTTTCTTTTACAGCGGTACTATTCTTTCACTTAGAGAATTTGCTTTAATTTTCTTTTACATGAGGCGCATAAACTTTGTTTGCAAAACACTTTATATATATATATATATATATATATATATATATATATATATATATATATTCAACAAACGTTAAATTAACCAACTTCTCTAGCATTGCCGTATTTAAATCAATATGCTGTTACTCAAATTTAATTTTATGTTCGTTAACTTTAAGCTTTTTTGGCAGCGGGAATCACTTTTTTTACGGTATTAAAATAAGTAAGAATGTCAGAATTTTTTAGGAGATTTTTTATGAAAAACATGCGCACACTATAGGTAGTTCGGAGCATCATAACATAGAAAAAAACGGGTCATTCCTTGTGTCTAAGAATTTGTGTTTTGTGAAGAGCACGAAGTTCTTTCAAATCAACAACAAATAGTTTTTTTAGGTTTCTGCCAAAATATAATTTAATTGGTAAGAACAAAATATTAATTTTAAAGCTTACACAACGTTTGTTTATCTGTCGCAATAGGAGTTTTGAGTAGAAGACCCAGTATATAATTATAAGGAATTTCCTTCATATGTTATAGCAGTTCAGTAATACTTAGTATTTTGCTTGCAAGTTTTTTAAATAAAATGTCAGAGTTCAACTGTCATCGCATCAAGTTGTTGTCGACCAACGAGGGGGAGAAGGGAAGGAAAAAAATGAATCTCGATTGCGATGAAAAAAAAATCACAACACTCAAACTTCAAAAAAGAAAGGTAAAAACAGAAATAACACAACCTAAATTAATAGGCCCGCTGTTAGCGGCGTAACATTGGTTGTCTGCGTGTTTAATCTTCGTGCACACTTGGTAACAGAGTGTTCGTCACCTGAAGATAAAACTGAGGGGAGGCTGAAGAGGGTATTGGAATTGCTTACATACAGTTTCTACACAGTTTTCTTTCGCTTGAAATAGAGATAGAAAATGAAACACACAAAACCGTTTTCACGTTGTAATACGTTGGCTGCGAAAGACTATTTTTTTTTAAACAATGCAAGTACGGTAAACAGTTAAAATCCTTCACATAACGGTGTGGTTGATCATTATTATTAACTCTAAAGAATTTTGTAAATACTGAAATTCGTTTCTTTGTACTTTTACAAATATATGCAAACGGACACGGGCTTTCCTTATAAAATTATTTATTTGTAAAGTTATAAGGATTCCCTTCATAAAAATACTTACGAAAGTTTCGTACTGGACCAAAATCACGGGTTTGTCAGAAATGATTGAGTTAGATAAAAATTGCGTCCTCTTGTTACACATTTTTCTGGAATAACATACAAATATAAAGAAATGTTGAATAATTAAATATGTAAAAAATTCAAACGTTTTATTAGTACTTAGGGTTAATATAATAATAAAGTGGGCCGTTTAAAATCTGAAGGACCTAACTTCTGTTCTTAATGAGTCCATAAACAATTTTGCTCAACACAATTACACGTAAAAATCATTTACTAAATTTGGTTTTGCAAATAAGTTCATTTTCACGATTAGATAATATAAGTGAATATAAGAAGGTCATAAGCCATAAGAGGTCATAAGAAACGGTTGGTGCAATGGTAAAAGCTGGGAGTAGAGTCGGCAATGGCATTTGTTAAGAAGGAATCATCCCAGCATTTGCCTGGAACGACTTCGTAAAACAATGGAAAAACGATATCAGGATAGCCGGAGCCAGGGATCGAACCCAAGTCCTTCCAAACGCGAATCGAACGGGTTACCGTTGTGCTACCTCGCTTGGTTTTACGATCAGACTATGAGTATATAATTCAAACTGGTTTTCCCCGTTGCAAGTACAAATACAAAGTATCACCTTCAAATGTTATAAACATGTTTTTTTTACGAGACAACCTTTCTGCTACAAATAATTTCATTGGCAACTACATTTACAAGAATTTTCCTAGTAACACATTGCTGTACAGTGATCTTACTGCAGGGAGTACATTCTTACTCATCACGAAAATACAGAGTGTATCAAAAATCATTTATAACTACTTCCACAAAAACTATTGTCTGCTTAGCTTGCAGACATGTGTAGGCGTTCACTACCACATTGAGTAAATAACATTTATTATCATTCCGTTATATTTCATCAGAAGTTATAGCAAAGTAAAGTGATATTTTTGAGCATTTAATATCAACGTCTTGAGTGCTACTGAGGCTGGAGCAACGTCGGAATTTAACAGCCGGGGAGGGAAAATACGGGAATGTACTGAGAAAAACCACCTGCATACCAAAACGTCCGCCACGTTTCCCACACGAGGAAGTTATCGTATCAAAATAGTAAAGATGGCGGCATAATGGCTCACAGAAAGTTGTAAGAAGTGCTCAGTTGATTCTGAACAGCCACAGTTTTATGTTTGTACGACATAGTGTTGGTTTTGTAGAAATTACATGTGAAAACATTTTCCAAGTGTGATAATTTTTAAATTGTCACAGTCTTCCCATAGCGGCATGTCAAAGTCAAAATTTTCAAGTTGCAGGAAAATACAAATAACGAAAACTTAGACATACTTAAATAATTGACGCTATCATTATTTGTGATAGTGCGAATGCAAAAAATAATAAATAAATAGGCCTGCATCACAACATAACTTCTTTATAAATTGCAATAAATGAAGGAAATTGCCATCGTTTTTAGATTTTTTAACACATAGGAATTTCGTTCTGTTTTTTTAAATATTTTATCATAGTGCCCATAGTAGCCTATTAATTTAATTGTTAGTTATTCTATTAGGGTAAGTCAGTTGGTTTTCTTTATTTGTACGTGCCCATAACACAAATTTTCACATTGACCTGCCGATAAAGGGAAGACTGTGAGAGTGGAAAATGTAACAAGTAATATCTACATAACTTACAGTTTGCCATGCGAATATAAAATTATTCATCCCTCCTCCTTGAATGCCTTTAAGAAACTGTGGTGCCAAAAACAAATGGGTGCTCCAAAGTCCAAAACAAATGCGCGCCAACTTTACCAAAGCTCATAAAAATCAAGTTTTTTTTTTTGCCCGAATGAACATGGCCCTTCTTCTCTTACTTTACGCATCCGTCTGACTTGACCAGACAAATATTCTTCCTGTTCTCAAAGTCGCACGATCGCCCTTCAAAAAGGGTTGTGAATTGTGATGGGGGGGGGGAGGAGGGCTGGCTGTTCGCGAGACAAATTACATTCACGGAACTTTCTTCAATAACTCCCTGTACAAAGTCTATTATACATAACGTGGGACGATAGGGTACATTTTACGGGGGACATTTAGCTGAATACATTTCCTGTAGTCTACTGCGCGTATGTTGCTGATGTTTCTACCCCTTCACTAATTGTGAATTGTTACCAACTATTATAAAAGAAAATTGATCTTCGCAATGATGTAATAGCAGTGGTACGTTAGTTGGTACAGCCAGAGAACATAGTAAAGTATATACAGTATGTACAAGGAAACATTGAAATGTTTCCCCACTACAAGCACTTATTGCAAAGGGACCAACTCTTGGCGAATGCTTTTGTGCAAATTTGTAGTTAATTCTTATTTGCCCAGGCTGCTATTAATTATTACGCCAGACTAGAAAAAATACTTATGTTTAAAACGTTCTGTTTCTTGAATGAATGAATATATTTTACATGTATTTGCATTTCTGTCTTAAAAAATTATATGGGTAGGCCTATTAAGATCTCTGAGTACCTATATAGCAGCTTGGAGAAGATTTGGTGGGACAATTTTAAAATTAATTTGTTCCTAATAATTTTTAAATATAATTTTCAAACTAAATTTTTCTGTCTATTAATTTTCAAGAGGTCTTGCAATAAAAAATATTCTGTAGTAATTATTGGTGAATATTAATTTTAAAGTAACATTTAGGTATTAAGAATAAACAAACACAACATTTCTCTTACAGCAGAGTTTTTTTAAGAAATATTACGTGGAAAAAATTATGCTTGAAAGAGTTATCTAGAATATCAAACCATCGTGAGTAAATTGAATTCTGACGTTGATTCCCATAAAGCTTCATGGTTGTTAGCAAAGACGGCAGGGTCCTTAATGAAAATTATGAATGTCGTTTTGATTTTAAATTTAAAGTTGTGATGTTAGAGTACACATTTGATTAATCAACACAATTTCCGTTGTGTAGTGTGTATTTAAAATTTTTAGATGTATTTTTGTTTGCTATCACTATAACAAATAATGTACGGCAACTACAAAAACTAAAGTATTAGTTTTAATGTAGTTACATCCAGTAATATATTGAGTTAGACTGAACCAAATTTGAAACGATTTTTCCGTGGAGATTGTAAAACAATGTGTAAAATAATTTAATAACAAAATTTTAAGTACTTTGTTACAAATCATAATTTCACTATATGCAAATACTGATTGATAAAATTAGTAATACAAGAGTTCATTAAGTGAAGCTATCACTTTACAGTCTCTTTTTCTTTGAATATGCTATGACAAAGAATGCGTAAACTTCTAAATTCCTCACGAACACCTCATAAATATAGTTTTTTGGCGAGGACGCGGGACTTCAAGCAGATAACTATAATGCCCACAATACCAGGCACACCGTGAAGTTAACAATTTTACTGTTTTCCATGCATTTATGCCCTTCATATATATATATATATATATATATATATATATATATATATATATATATATATATATCAGTGTTGCAAAATTAATATGTAAGTCATTATTATTTTAATGGTTTCACATAAGTTATTATTAATTTGCGGGGTTTCACTCAAGATGGTAGCTACACTGTGGGTTAATTTAGATATTTAGGGCTAAAAAACTAAGACAGTTATGGTTAATTTGGAATTTATTCTAATACAATGGCAGGTACACTGAATATAAAGACGGTTACAAGTATTCTATTAATTTAGGAGGGGAGCGCAGTATTACTGATTATTAATATATTATGTAAAGTTGAGACTTGCTGCCACATTGTTAGATCTGACGATCTCACCGATAGCTGGATTGATGAGGAGACGACATCGACGGACGAGCCGCCGTGGCTCCCCCACGAGCCGCGGAGGAGAACCGGACTGCTGTTGATCGGATGAGTGCTGGCGGACGACACTATATATATATATATATATATATATATATATATATATATATATGTGTGTGTGTGTGTGTGTGTGTGTGTGTGTGTGTGTGTAACATACGCGTTCCTATACAATTATTTCGATTGGGGTGAATTTTTGGTGGGTTGTGCTAGCGCCCACGAAAACTTGTAAAAAAAAAATATTTACGTATAAGGGGCGAGAAAAATATGTAGAAGCCATACTAGGGGGTAGAGAACGGTATCCAAAAAAATTAAATAAAAGTTGTTTTCAAAAACGGTTATTAATTACCCTCAACATCATTATCTACCATATAGTATTATCAAAAATTTGTTTCGAGATTATTTTTCTAGAAAATTAAGACATATTTTTACGTTAATTTTTGTGTTAGTACTAGTACAAATAATATTGCTTACATAATTTTTAGCACGGAAAGTTATTATCAAATCCTATTAGTAATATTTTCAATTTTTTTTCCTTGGAAAAATTAAGTGTTTGTAAAGTTACTAATCATAAAAATACGTATTTTTAGGAATTACGTAATATAATCTGGAGTACCAAGGCTGAACTTTTGCACGAATTAAAGATACATTAAATTGAAGAACCACGCGAACGAATAAACCGTCAGTACCTAGTCATATATATATATTTTAAGTTTCGTGACAATGGTAACGTCACATTAATATCAAAATGTCGACAGCGTATCTTGATGGGTTTTTTCCGTCACGGAAAATAATCGTTTGTGGCAGCTGCAAAATATTTTGTGGGTATTTACCCGGCAAAATTTATTTTGTGGTGACCACAAATACATTTTGATTGACACCACTTAAATATTGTGACCACCACAAAATTATTTTGTGGTTACTACAAAATAATTTTGCAAGGAAGACTTCTTACAAAACTTACTTTCGTTGTAGGCAATAAAGAGAGTTCACTCAAATTTGGGCATAATGAACGTATTACAGCACGGAGGAGGAACGTAATTATATGTTTTGTAGGAATGGTAGAGCAGGAGTGGATGGAGGTATATTATCGCTTCTACCGCTAGGGGATTCCCTCAGTGTTTGCTCGTGACGACGACTTAGACGCAAGCGGAATCAACTCGAGGATGTTTGAAGGGAACCACTTTAAAGGCGACTGCCGCATCTCTCCTAATGAATGGTTTCCGTGGCTCACGCCCAATGTTTAATATGACGTGTTCACTTGAGGGGCGGGGCGGGTTGGGGGTGAAACGGAAGCCTCCACGGAGGAGGCTGGGATGAGAGATGCTGTGATCTTAGCTGGGCGCTTGGCATGCGGGCTTGTTGCTGATAATGAGAGCCATCGCAGGTAGCGTGCCGTCATCATTAGCTTTTGTTGTCTTTGATGTGACGACGGGATGGGTGAGGGCGAAGAACTGACGTGTAGGGGAGGGGGGTGGATGGCATAATTGGCCGCGATGACAACTCTTCGCCAGTTACAGTTTCTTGCCGTCGCCACGACTTCTCTTGGTTCCACAGGACAACTCCCTCGCACCCCCACGAAATCCCTTCCTATCAGTCGTCTTTGTCGCAAATTTTACATTCAAAATACAAGCTCGTCTGCACTCGATGCTGGCGGAGAAGGGGTTGGTAAGGGTTGGTGGGAACAGTCAGGAGGGAAGCATGAATCGAAAAGCTGCGAGCGGAGGCGGGAAAGGGAGTTGGGGAGAGGGTTGCATAGCAATTACTCGTCTCTCGTCGCATATTTCCGCCTTCTTCTCCGCGCTGCGCCCATATTTTCCGATCCTTCGCTCTTCGCTCTCCTCCGCCTTAAAGAAGAAGCCCAGAAGCGTGCGACAGCTGGAGAACTCGAGGGATGGCTAGAGAAGCAGACAGAGAGAGAAAGAGAAAGAAGAAAAATCTGTTCTTGTATGCGAAATTTAAATGTATTTTTCCTCTCCTCCACATCCCCCGTCACCAACCTCTTTCTTGCCAAGTCCGAAAAGGATGGAGCTAAAAAAATTTGCTAGCCATTTGGTTTGCAAATGATACTTTATGCTACACGGACTCCGTATGTTCGTTACGCTATAGGACTACACACGTAAAACTTCCCAACTGCTTTTCAAGTTCTCGGTGCTCCTTAGTTATTTGCTCAGGGCAGCTTGTGCGATGATTAGGTGGCTTTCCAGAGCAGTCTACCGCGAGCTTTTATTATTTCTCTCTCTGGGAATTTTTCCAAATATAAATATTTACATTTTAAGTATACGCTTCGTCATCTGCCATGAGCACTGTTTGTCCATAGGTGTAACAATCTTGAATTACGGTAGAGTATTTAAATATGAGCTTACAACAGCAGAAAAAGCAGAAAATCAGATTATGAATATATTTACCTTCAATCGTTGCTAACCTTAATGATGTCGCTATATTACTGCGTTTTAAAAAAAATTTTCGTTTATTATTTTTTTTTTTGCCTTAGCTAGAGTTATTTTTGCGGAGGTAAATCCACGTGTTCGCGTAGTTTTTTTTTTTTTTTTTTTTAGTATCTGTTGTCATATTATAATTTTAGAGCAATGGGAATGATTAAAAAATATCAAGTAGGGAAGTAATTTTGCAGAATGTTGATAGACTTAAAATCAGTAAAAATGTATGTGAATGTAAAACAACTCAACGTGTATCCTATTTGTGTGTGTGTTTCACAATTACTCAATTATTACAATCATGTTACCTAATTATAGTAAACATTTGATAGTCCAGCTTAAGAGCACATTCGCTGGGTAAATTTATCAGACGTGACTAGAAAATGAACTGAATTTCTAAGTCATTTTATTACCTTTATTTGTAAGTATTTTTACTTCAGCAACGTCCTTAAGTAGAAATACAAATTTGTTCGAATGAAATAATTAAAGTCGAGTAGCGGTTAATACCATTTATTATGTGGCCAGGTGTAAAATAAATTATTTTGAATTATTTTGCTGCAAGGACAAAAAAATATCGGAATTTTCTTTTCAATTGAACCATAAGACTGAATTAAAACCTCTCACAAATAGTTTATTTCTCTTACCAACGGTACTGTTTGTTTAATTTTTAGATAATTCAGCATCGTAGGACGAAAATGAAATGCTGATTGCTAATTTCATTCATGATATTACGACACGAATTCAAAGTCAAGAAGTTCAATTTTTCTTAGTGTAAATTATCTTAGTGAATCGCAAAGTAAAAGCGGTCATTTATCGTTCTGTATGTATTGTATTATGGAAGTTAATTAATTTGGTAGATTGTAGATGAGTATCATGTTACAATGTCACTCGAGTTGTGACGACGTGGTCGTTTGTGTTACACTTTACCTTAGCAAGAACTCAAATCACTTTCCTTGTCGAAGGTGCCGATGATATCTTGCCCTGGACTACGGCCTCATGACCTTCCCCAGTCACCTGCGACCTTCTTCTAATGCCAGGGCCTGGTGACCCCGGGACAGACGGAGGCAGTTGTAGGGAGAAGGATGCTACCAGAAGGTTTGCAGAAGGGGATGGAAGGTGGTTGGTGAAGCCCAGAGAGGAGGAGAAGGCTGATTTGGTTACTGTTATGAGGATGATGACGGCGGCGTCAATTTCCTGATGGATGCCTCGTGGCTCGTTGTCGCGTAGCGCCAAGATGGCCGACCCGCGCCTACTACCCGTCGAGAAAACGTCGGCTTCCTTCCAGATGAGGCACACCATCCCTGTTTCAATCTAGTATTCCGAGGATATGTGTGGCGTTCCTGCGTATACCCGACGCACGGTAACTTGATACTTCTGGAACCCAGCTTCTAGCTTCGATTTGTTTCCACACCAACTATGTATCCTTCCGCCAAACGTCAACAATGACATTGCCAAGCTGACTACTACACTGCAAGCCGACGTACATTGTTCATACGCCGCCACTAACTACGTCACCTCGAAAATAATATGATATATGTTAAATGTAAATATAATTTTTTTTTTCATTTCCTTATGTACATATTCCATTAAACTATTTTCAATATGTTAGCCGCATTTCAAAATATACAGAAGAACTATTTCTACGACATCAATACCAAACCAACCATCCTCCAACTATCGTATAACATACGTGTTTATCTCACCTTTAAAATAATTATTACGAACAATTTTCACATTCGCAAACGCGTAACAATAAAAAATAATTTTATTTATTTATCTCACAATATTGCTTTTTCATTTGCTTACATAGTTGTATGGTAATAACGAAAGTATTCTTAGCAATTATTTTCAACAGCTTATTTCTAAAATAAAATTTACCGTACGGCGGGTATAGTTGTCAGATGTTTGTAAATGTGTAATACACAGATGGAATCCAAGATCACAGTGTCGTTTCAAGAACATATTTTGCGCTACTGCTTACACTTCAATGAAAACATCAACTGGCAACTATACGTGACGTAAACTTTGCCAGCGCGTAGTGAGATATTAATAATATATATATTTGGTGGAAACCATACAAGTTTTCGTAATAATCTGCGCGGGAGCTTAAGGTAGCGGCCTCGGTGACTGTATTTTGCTTGTTCGAGGTAGCGGTAAGGACGACACAGCATACACATCAAGCTTCGCCCTGACCTCTAGAAGCAAGTCACTGAACTAGCATGCAGTCTTCTGGCATATACTCGCCTCTATGAGTCATTCAGTGGTGAACCTGTCATCAAGTGTGTGTGTGTGTGTGTATTGTTCACGACTACACAATTTAACATATTCTGCGCCAAAATTTTCGTATCTATAAAGGACCACAAAATACCAATTTTCAGCAATTTCAGCAACGTAAAAATAAACTTGAGAGATAAATAGATGACTTGTCATAGCGTACACGTGTGTATCGCTCCTAATCTGACATCACTCTTGTGAGATGACCAGTTTCACAATAATATTGTAACGGCCCAAGCTATGCAATCCGTTCGGCGGTCTGGACAGGCTACCGGCTTTAAGGGCGTTGACGTGGCAAAAAAAAAAAACATATCTTTATATGTGTACGGCATAGTGCTCGTTTGTAGACATTACTTGTGACTTCACTTTCCGTTTGTTAAATTGTTTTTGCTTTCATAGTATTCCCATAGCAGCATGACAAGAATCAAAATGTTCAGGTTACGGGAACATAAGAATGACAAAAACCAAGTGACTTACTCGTATGAAATAATTTGAACTGAAATATGATGTTACGGGTCATATGCTAAGAGATATAAAAAAATTTTTAATCTGAAAATTATGACAATTTACTTAATTTTTTAATTTCTCTGCCTGTGCTTGAAATATATTAGAGCTAATTGGCATATCTACTACAAGAAGACTCACTTCAAACTATGTCGCTATAAATATATATAAAAGAAAAAGAGAACACGCTTCTTAGAAACATGATATCGGAACCCAATCAAAATGATAAAATGGGATTTTCCACTGCTATATCTGAGATAATAACTACCGGATTCGAAAATTACAAACATAGACACATGAGCTGGGCTGTAAACAATATATCTCTCAAATAAAATCGTTTGATCACTAGTTATTGCCTCATACGAAAAAAAAAATGCTAAGCACTGCAAAACAGTTAAGTATCTTGCGTATACAGGTTATATAGTATTACATACGTCTTTCAGCGGCGTGAAGCCCTGTTTTGAGTTTTTGTCTTGCCTTACACATATGCCAATATAGTGTACCTAGGTAGACACTATAAGAACCAACAACATATGATTTCATCATTTGTTTTTGTAACATATTGTTACTAGTCTATCGTCCTGAGTGTAGCCAGGTTCGTTCGGTATGAATAACTGGAAAATTTAAATGATTGAAATAAACTCCCTTATCAATTGCGAACCTTTTAAAAATAATCTACAATAATAATACGACACACATCGAGACGCAACTCATAATCCTACTCTAACCATGTTATCAATCAATATCCATCCCTCTCACACAAAACAGTCCGCAGATTACTAAAGTCACTATTCACTCAAAATGTCTCTTACCAGAAACCTTTCACTATTTATAGTAACAGTCTAGCCTGCTCGTCTGTGTCATGCATGCAAATGCGCTGTTCAAACACGCCCTAACTGTTCTTCTGCCGTACTCACTTGCCGCACTGTCGACACTCGATGTGCTGATCCCGCGTCGCTCCTTAGCGTCGTCGTCATCTTCGCTGACGAGTCCGCCACTTTCATGCACAGGCTAAGCGCCACAACATCTCTCCTGCTCGGTAACAGAGAGCTGTATTTATAACCGGCCACGGCGACGCCCAAATCATTCTATAAGCTCTTGGGTTAGACAAAGTGACCGCAAATGTTCACTTGTAAGGGCATTCTTCGATGTTGGTCCAGGCCCAAACTCTTCAAGGATGGCTGACCGGTGCATTCCCACATCCCCTTAGTAAGCTTGTGATATCAGCGATAAGCGAGGCATAGCCAGCCCAGTGTCGTTAGTAGCGGTACTGGAAACAAAGAGAAGGAGAGAGAGAGACAGTAAGAAAAGTGGCAAGAGAAATGGGTGATGGGAAGGTGGCAGGACTCGCCATGTCACCAAGCGCTCTAAATCCAGAGAAAATTATTTGACTATATTTTTATACACAGCAGTATTCAGTAAAAAATTCACCACAGTTTCATAACATCAACAAATTTTCATCATACGATATGTTCCAGACAGGAACCAGCAAATACTGCAGTCTAATAAATCATCTACATGCAAACGTCACATGTGACATAGTGTTGACGAGTTTCGGTATTAGATATTCTGGGTTATACTGTTAACACAGCTCAAAATTGTACATTTTAAAACTTAATTATTGAGAGTCTATACCGTATGCGGTATTTTTTTATGTGCTTTATTCCAGAAATCTCTGGTTCGCTGACTAATGTGGGAACAGCTTAATCGAGGAATATTTATCTCAGATGCAAGATTTCTTGTGCGTAACAACCCTCGTATGTTAAAGTACTAATATGAGCACGTTAATCACCATTTGAACCATAAAATTATCTCTTAGCATGGCCGAGCAAGATGGCGCACTGTTAAGACACTGGGCTCATTTTCGAGAGGACCTGGACACGAATCCCTTCCATCGTGATTTAGATATTCGTTGGTTTTCTGAAATTATTTAACTGTTTCCGATGAATGATGGAATGGTTCAATGGCATTCGTACTTCTGATTTCTTGAGTTGCTGGGTGCAACTCTACTCTCCTCGCTGTTAACTATTTGATTAGCCCTTCTACAACCCTACCAAACGTGCCTAACGATGTCTAGTTATCCATAAATTGATCAATTTACACTTGAGTGCGTCGTGTAAATCCTATACTGGGAAGCGATGTAGACTTACTATCTCGTCGACTCCGAAATCATCATAGACTGGCACACACAAATTTACAGGACAGGAACTGTGAGAGCAATCGGCATTGGCCTTTCTGGAAAAAAAAACCACCTCAGAATTTGCCTGGAGCATTGAATATACACAATTCAATGTCTGGCGCTATTCCGGGAAACCACCGAAGATATGAATCAAGACTACCGTAGCCGGAAATGATACTCGGGTCATCCCAAATGCGAGTCGACTCTTTTACCGAAACAAGTACCGAAAGTATAATCCGTTTCTCGCTGAGGAGTCATCGGTCGGTGAACGATGCCAAGCTTAGTGCAACATCGTGCGAGCCAGGCGTGTAATTGGCGGTGGTCCCCTGTAATTCGCGCGTCAGCCAGTGATGTAGAGTCTCTCACTCCAACGATCCCAGTCACCCATATCTGCCTCGCTGGTGCAATCCAACGTGAGCGTCGTATTGAGCTGTTTGGCCGCAGGTGCTACAGACTCGACATCTCTGGGGCAAAAAGCGGTTACACCGTGTCCCTCACCCCTCCAGGGGTATCTCTTCTCCAACCACCGCAACCCACACCGACGTAATACCCCCTTTCACCCCCTACCTTTTACAGCGACAAGCAAGCGGAACCCGTAAAGTTGCCTCTCTCGGCGAGCGCAGGAATATGTAAACATCATTTTTATCGCTCGTCTGCGATACGGTCTCTTCTCTCCTCCCGACAATCCCCTTCCCGCGCGTGTAAACATGTTCGTTGCGAGGGAATTGTTTCGGGAAAGGGAGTGGGGGGTAAGCAGGGGTGGGGTAGTAGTTTCCGAGAGTCGCGTGTGGGGGCAGGAGTTGGAATTGGTTCGCGCGGGAGGGATGAAATCCGGCCGTCGCCATTGTCGGGCAGGGAGCGTGTGGAAGGTGTCGTCAGGCGCGGATATTGTTATCGCAAATGTGGGTCACCGACACACAATGGCGCACCGGGGTGGGTTTTAAGGGAGGCTTCGACGCCGATGCGTCACCCACACATACCTCCGCCATCTACCACTCCCCCACGCATACACACACACACACACACTATATGCATGTCCGCAACGGACACAGGACACCGCAGCAGGGCTTTCATTACCAACGGTATCATTGCCACTGCCGACTGCGGAGCTACGAAATAACGGAACAGACCCAAACAGCTGTCATTAACGTGCGACTATGAGGAAGGACAGCTCTCACAACACAAGAGCTGTACTGCGGGGTGTGTGCACCAAGTCCGGAGAACGTTTCCGAGTGTTACAAAATAATTTTATTCCAAATATTACTTCTGTCTTGAAACATGTTTTTCCTTTGCTACTACTCTGTTTTCATGATACGGAATTAAATTCTTGGAAAATTATACGGAGCAAGGCACGCTGTTATTTATCAGAAATGTCTGGCTGAACTTAATGAAAACCTCTCCATGGAAGTCGTGCACAGACGATGTAGTTGGTTGTGTTTTCTCAGGGATCTCCAATTTTCCCGTCTCTTAATTTCGGTACCGCACCATACTCACCTCATATCACCCCACAACAGGATTGAAAAACTCGCTGTTAAGCGTTGAACCAAACTTACTTTACTCAACTCCACTGTGTTATCGTAGAGTTGCACCTCTCGATAACTCCCCATTTAAATTTATATTTTGCGTGGTCGAGTCCAAGAAGTGCGGACAGCTAAGAGCGAAACAGTACGCATATCACGCTTGCCATAGCCTTTAGGCTCATGTCAGTGAAGTGGCATACAGTCTTCTCGACGATAACTCGCCTCTATGATATATTTAGACGTGACCCTGTCATTTTATGATGTTATATTTGAGATACAGGTGTGTTGTACCACCCCACCATACCTTTCTAAATATTCTGAATCAAGATTGTAACACCTTAAAGGGAACGTAAAACACCATATTTTCGCCATTTTTGGCCGCAAGAAAATTAGTTTCATAGAGTAAATGAGGAATACAAATGGTATACACACGTTGAATGATATTCCTAAGCAGATGTACTTTACGTACGACGAGTATTTTTCTAATAAACTTGTGTAGGCCGAAGTTGTGGACATATCTCAACCGCCTGGGCGTGTGGACACCTACAAGTGTTGCTCTCCTTACATTCTCAAAGAGCAGGACGTGACGTAGGCCTACAACCTGTGACGCAGGGCACTAAAATGAAGCAAACGTACTCGTGGCTGCCCTCTCGGTCGCCTGATGGCAACTCGTCGCCTTTCATGAAAGTAAAACAAGCGGAAGTGCAGCGAGGTCACGAGATGACTTAGGTGGACTCTCGGCGGGTTAGTGCGGACACTGTCCACACAGATGGGGCGTCGTTCCGCTCCAGAGACAGGACGGTAACAAGCGTGTTTTTTTTTTTTTTTCGAACAGTAAGAGTAGGTTAACCCCTCTCGCAGCTTGCAGTCGAGGTCTGTTTATCCTCGACGACGCCCTCATAAATACCAACAGCCGTGTCGGGGAGGCTTTACGGCACTCTTCCTCTTCCTCCAGCAGAGATCTTAGGCGACCGCTAGCCATCTACGTCTCACGAGGCTAAGAAGCCTTCGGCGATGGACTCGGCTGATCATAAAAGCCTCCCTGGGTGACCGAAGCCCCATAATAAGACGGCCGTTGATAACACCGGCACTTTGCTGTAACGGCGCGTTGTTCCAGAACAACGGCGGAAGTACAGTACTCTCAACTGTGCGTCTGCTCTGAATCATTTCCAGGGGGAGGGGGAAGAATGTTGCGTTGGAGGGGAAGCGGTGTTAGTTCCGACTATACACCTTGAACACGTGACGAGAAGGGGCCTCCCTACCTGCGCGTGAAATGCGTTGCAGAGAGTTACGACCATATTTTTTTTTTTTTTTACGAAATGTTTAACGCGCGTTGTATTTGTATATCTACGAAAAGAACACACACTTCAAACTTTATCGCCATAGTTTTAAAAATTTGGAACGTTTATTAGAAACATCATTTTCGGGCTTCTCAAAATAGACAAAAATAGGTTTTCCAGATTGCCGTATCTAGAAAAATAACAACCGCATTCGAAAAAAATACAAATATAGAAACAAACGATAGACTTTGAACTCTACTGGCCACAAATAACATAATTTCACCGTTTTAAGTTCCATAAAGAAAAGTATAATAGTAAAGCATTGCACGCCAGCTGAGTAGCTTTCGCGGAGAGGCGATAATATACTATATACGTCGATCAACGTCAACCTTACCCCTCCTGCCTCACACACACAAGCGCAATTTATCTAGAGAGGCTCCTTAAGGGCGCCGCGTACCCGCGCGTGAGAGGCTCAAAAGCGATGGAGCAGTAAGGTCAACCTTGAAGCGCGCATCAAATATCACGTCGCCTCAACGAGCCAAGCGATGAACTAGCGTGCAAACTTCCCGTCGAACGGTTTTTACTATGGGACGCTAAGCGATGACCATATTATTTTATTAGTGGAAAGTCGGCAACTAAGTTTAGTGCAGTCGCAATCTCAGTTTCACATACACCCGGTTAGTACATTAAAATGAACGGAAGTCTGAAAACGCCGTTTCTAGCCATGTTGGAGGGCTTACAAACAGTGTTTTAATGAGCGCGGCGTCTTAACAATGAGGTTCCGACCTATAATTATTGACATTTTTAAATTCTTATTTCCAGTTTCAGCATGTTTCTAAAATACGAATAATTTTTATTCTATATTTTTATAAGTATGACATTGTAGCCTGCAATGTTTTTATCCACTGTGGTTTTTTTTTTTTTAGTTTGGTATATCAGTTGGTTTTAGTGTAGTCCTTAAAATGAAAGCATGCAAAATATGACTTTAACAAGCCATTACGCGAAAAATATGAGAAATAAAAAAATTTCATAAGAGCCAAATTTAGTCACATTTTGTGTCTAAAATAAGAAAAAAATATCTGGTACAAATAAAAAAACAAAAAAAAAATGGTGATGAAAATTGCGGTAGACCGCGCCCGTAGGCCGTCAGGTGTTTCAGGCGCATGTATGCAACCCGCATTACCTCCATATAAATCAAGGCTAATTTTACGTTCTCTATGGCAATAAGAGTATTACACATATCAACATTATCTTCACGTTTTATAAGAGACAGTGTCGTTCATATTTTCGCTGCGTTTGCCGAAGTCAAGTACAAAGAATGGTTGCTACAAATTTTATGAAACGTTTTTTTAGACAATTTGTTATGCTTAATTTTTCAGAACGCAGCTCTATTAAGAACGGCTGTGTCTTTGATACAGCGCGAATATAACGTTGATATGTGTAATACTCTTACTGCTATAAATAACATAAAATTAGCCGTGATTTATATCATTTCATGCGGGTTGAATGCACGTGCCTGAAACAATTCACGGCCTCTTAACATGACTGCAAGAATCAACAAGCAGAGTATTTTCTTGCTCAAGGTGCCGTCTACCTGCGCGCTAGACGCTCAGATGTGACCGACCTATAAGGGTAACCTCGAAGCTCTTATCAGAAGACGCATCACCACAACAAGTGAAGCACTGAACCAGCTTGCAAGATTACTGCCAATCCATTTTCACTATGACACTTGATTCAGTGACTACGTAATGTTATGGGTGGAAAGTCTGAAGCAAATTTCAGTTCACGACTCTATCTTAGGTTCGCCCACAACTGGTTTATACATTTTGAAGAACGATAGACTGATAAGGCCACTTTTAGCTATGCTATATTGCTTATTAACAGTGTTTTAAATGTACGTGGTGTATTGAAAAAGACATTCCGTACTTGTCCTAGGAGTGTTTTACTTTCGTATATTGGCACAATTGGCGCATGTGGAATAGTTTAGTAAAAAAAAAAACGTATTCCGAACACACTACAACGCATTTGAATCACGCGGTGGGCCGAGCCCTTAAAAAATATATAGTATTTAAACTTTTGTCCTGACGTTAACTTGCGAATACAGTAAAATCTAAATTTGTGGACATTACTAATGTTACAATGGTTTTACACACATATATAAGAACAAGAAAAAAATTTTTTTTTTAGAATTAAAAAAAATGACCCTTTAAAAGTGACTACTACCTTGAATAGCCTATAAAATATTGAGTAATCTAAGTTGGTAACAAGTGTAATATGCAATGAGAAAAAGCAATTTTATGAAAGGCACGCGGAAGAGAGTATATCAAGTACTTGTTAATGTATCTTGTCTCCCAATGAAAGTTTGAGGAAATCGGGACTCAGCAGTCCCAGTATGTCGCTAAGAAAGCTTGTATTATATTGTAAAAAGGTATCATTACAAATGACATAATATCAGCTGAGGAATTTACTCGGGTCGCTTAGTGTCGTAGCGAGGTGAGGACTAAGGCAGCTGAATGCCTTGTTCTTAGAGGTTATAAGGCTAGGGGAGAACGATGAAGGTTCGGCCTTACGTCCGCACGCAACCAGGCATTTTGTGTTAATTAGACAAAATTCAAAGTGGAGGCGCAATTTGTTGTAAACATATATTTGTGCTTTCCTAATGTCTGACAAAATTTATAGAAAATTAACACTACTTCGCCAATTTTCGCTCGACTAAAATAATTTTAAAACTATTTATTAACAAATACGAAATTATATAAGCACGGTTATACATTTTGTACTTTTCTTTTAAAAATGTATTTCATGTCTAGTTATTAGTTTTTGGGGAAGTAAAACTTACGAGAAGGTTCAATTAAAGATTTCCAGGGCCAAAGAACTTCTCTCAAAACGAGCAGTGGAACCAACGGTTTTCGGAAAAACGACGAGGAATCTACAGACAACAGTCACTGAAGCTCCGATTACGTCATTAAGAGATTTCTCCTAAACATTTTTTTCCCCGCTAAGTTTAGTGCCATGCATCACTTTGTTTTTAAGATCCCGTCGTCCGTAAACACGCGCTCCCTTGGAGGAAGAATTGGAAGCAATTTCGTAATTACTCCGGAACAAGGCGGAACTAGCCCTCGGGGAGTTGATGAGTGTGGGGGGGGGGGGAGAAGACGACCAGAAACAAAGGAGAAACAGGCGTACAGGAATCAGGTGAGAGGAAGAGCTGATCAATTTGTCATAGTTGCGACCCTCCCTCCACCCACCGTCCTTCCCCGCGAGTAAAGCTTCCACCCAACCCCTGGGCACCATTTCCCAATCCGTCCCTTTGTTGCGAACGCAGAAGACATTTTAATTACGACAAAGCCTACCGGGGAGGACTCCTTCTGGCCTTCCAACCGTCTTCCTACCCGCCGCTGTTCCTCTTCTTCGCCCTTCACAAATCTCACTCGCCTCACCTCCCCCATTATTGTGTGTTCCACCCCCCCCCCCCAC